>VZTB01016970.1:394602-453175 GCA_013397245.1 Thryothorus ludovicianus | reverse complement strand
CGATCCAGGTGGCGTAAAATGTTATATGAAAAAAAAAAAAAAAGCTGAACAAATCCCTGTTCTGCAGCCTGGCAGGTGAACTGAGCACTCTATCCACTTTCAGGGTGGCTCAGGCCACGTCTCTCCCTTGGGAAAACTGCATTTAAACATCCTGCAAATTACATCGCCTTTCCTGGGGTGTGCACGCTCCTCCCTAAGGTACTACTGCTGCAGCTGCCAGTCCCAGCTTTGGAATGGCCTGCATTCAACAAGCCCCTGGACACACCACCATCTTCTCCCAGAAGGAGACAGACCTGGACCAGATGAGGCATATCAAGAACACTGCAGAAAGCAAAGCTAAAATGCTTGCAAATAAACAAAGAATTTCTTTGCAGATCCTGGGTCCGGTGTCCAGCAAGTTTTAAGTGAGTTTGTCCTATTAACTTCTCCATTGATTTTTACAAACTTTAGATCTGGTCTATTGACTTCTGCCTGGTTGTCATGGCATATAAATATCCTAAAGGGCTGGAATGTAAAAAAAGAAGCTTCCTTAATTGCTTTTGCTCATACCTTCAAGTACAAATATTACCTCCAGGGTTACATCTAAATCTTTTAAAATAGTAAACTATTCAGCACACTTATTATTCTCTGCATGAAAGAATATTCTAATCTGCTATGAGTATGCTGCTCTATAATTCACTATTTTGCAATCTTTAACAGGAAGAGAATGGAAAGGAAATTAACTCATGTCAAGTCAGGTTGTTTTCCTCTAAGTCTCATATGTACACTGAGAGAGAAAACAGATTAGCTGTTCCAGTACCCCGCATATCCTTTTTCCATTCCTTGTCTTCCATTTTTCTTCTTTTAAAAACTTGTGTCCAAGGACAAATGCATTAAGCTGAGTGAGGCATAATTCCTAAAGATGCTTAATATGGAGAATTAGATTTTCTGCTGTACAATGTCCATGGCTTGTTCTCGTTCCTGTCCAAAGACCATTTTTACCATGAGGTCTCAATCCATATAAGCCAGGACTTTACTTTAACATGTGCAGGGTCACTGTTCTGATACCAGAGCATTTTCAGGGAGAGGAAGCAAAAGGTCTACGTAGAGGATTAGATATAAGTGCACAATTTTGCACAGAGCAAAATTCAGGGCTCTGGATTCAAACATCTGTTCTGCAAGAGGTTGCAGGCATCATTGCAGGCCTAAATTATTAGATGTAGACCTAAAACTTCTGAAAACTCAACAGGAAATTTTGCTAGATTACATTTCAAAAATAAAAAGAGAAATAGTAGTTTCATGTCTCCTGCATAGGGATATTGTAAGGCTAACTATATCAAAACCATGGTCCATAATTTCCATGAATGGAAGTGGCAATGGTGTCTGTATAAGATTTGGTCCTTATATCTGAGGAAACAGTAGCACTTTCAAGATCCATAAGCAAAGAATAAATAAATTAGTGCCTTAATTAAGCAAGTAAATGCTATTGATGTGGTTATTCTGAGAATACCAGAATGCCATTGCTTTCTAAAGAGTGATAAAAGCTACAATCTTTGTCTTTCTTTTGCCCCTCTGTTCTCCACATAATTTCCCTGCTGGCTGCATGACCTAATTTTTCTTTTTCCTTACACTCAAATCTTCCAGAAAGTTTCAATGTAAATCTTCTAGCTTGTTTTCCACTGTATTTCATTATCTTGAGGTTCCCAGGTTTGTACCCAGAGGAGGAATCCTGCAGTAATTCTGCTGACAGCAATTGTCGATGCCTGTGCATCAGCACGAGCCCCGACTTGCTCCTTTGCAGGCAATGGCTGAGATCAAAACTGCTGCTCCCTAACACTGAGATGTTTCAGAGGTGGCTCAGCATATTTCCATTTTTCCTCGTTTGTCCTCACCCTTCTCTTATAACCTCTACCTAGACATTTTAAACAACTGTTAAGGCATATGAGGATGTTGTAGAGGTGACAGAGATAGTGATCTCTGATAATTTACCACCTTTCAGAGATGCTGGCTTGTTTTGTTTTTCAAGAGCTCAGCATTTTAGTGAAATCTGTCTGGAAAATGAAGTTCCAGAGAGAGTATATGTTTGAAAACAGTGCGGTGGGAACCTTTATGCAAAGCTATCACATCAGAAAAAAAATGAAACTAAGCACAAAAAAGAAAGCAGAACACTGCAGCAGTCCAACAAGTGAGGTTGGTCTGTCACAACAACTATGTTTTTACAACAGGAATTAGAGCTAACACCATGGCTGGTGCATGGTACATGTAAAAATTTTACTCTAACCCTTTGTTTTCATTCATTCTGTTTTTCTGAAACTTTCTGTTTTAAAGGTGGATTTGTCCAGGGTGGCTGTGTGCTAGAAGGGTTTGAAAATATTGTGGAGAAGCTTTCAAAAGCTTTTGTTCCAGGCCATCTGTGCAGCAATATACAGTCAAGAAAGCACAAAAATGTAGGGTAATATTTTTAAAGAGAATGACATAGAATGAACTCATGCTGGAAGGCCACTGATGTAACTGAGAGAGACTGGAAGGACAGGTTCTGGGAAGTAGGGTTACCATTCCCTCCACCCACCCTACTACTTTTCCACAAGATGCCTTAGGAGTCTCAAATATTTCCCTCCTTGGTAAGCCAAGCTGCTAATGCAGAGCCTCAGAGGTGAGCAAGACATTACCCTTTGCTGGGTTTGTACTAGAACTGGCCTGCATTGAGAAGAATTCTTCAAACACAAATTCATACAAATGCTTGAAGGATGTTACCCCCTGAACAATTTCTTAATGTCCTAAAGCAGAAGGAGGGATCCAGTAGCCTACATCACTTTTTCAGCAAAACAAAAAGACTAGAAATGAGACCAAGCAACTTTAGAGCTACAAGTGCCCCTTTTTCTCTTCCTAAAGGAATAGTGTGATTAGCCAAGAATTTGGGCCAATCTAGACTTTCTGTATGTACATAAATCCTTTCATCTGGTAGGCTTTAAATTTCAACCAAAATCTTCAGCTTTCACTTGACAGTGCTCCTGTGAAATATCAAATGTATTTGCTTAACTTGGAGGAGGTTGGTAGCATAGTATTCATCTGGTTTGTATTTAAAGGCTAGTTTAAAACTTCTGTAGGCACTTTCATCTCACCATGTATTCCCATGTGAATAGAGAATTTTAATAATTCATTTTGAGTTTTTCCTGCAAAGGTATTACTGCAGTTCAGACTCTGTCCTCTTAATTACCTTCTCAGTCTTCAGATCATGATACTCAGTTGATGATAATTCTCTTGATCCATGTGAAAGTAATAAGAATTTTCTACCAGGAAAGTTTTCAGATGTGGACACAGTTCTGGCCCAGGAGAGCCTGCATTTTGCTGATAATATTTTAACTTATGATAGTTCCTGGTATGGAGGTAAAGTGCCAGGGAAAAATGTACTTATTAAAATGCTAACTGAGTGTCTCCTCTGAAGTAATGATAACATCATCAAATTTCAGAACCATTGGGGCAGCTAAAGCTAGAGAATTGATTGACTCTCTTGCAAAGTGGCTCTAATTCAACTAATTAGATGTTGAATGGGTGTTAAAGTTCAGCCAGAGTGATTAATTTCTTTTTCAGCTACTGTCCCTTTCTCAGTTAAAGTTTCTGGAAGTTAAAATACACCATAATCACAGATAGAAACATGGAATAGTTTTGTGCTTAAAACTTATTTGTAAAATACTGCACCTGGCCTTTCACAATGAATACAAACCCTGGTCATGCTGTTCCATATGGAAGTCCCATAAAATAGTCAAATTTGCCCAAACAATTTCCAAAAGATTTCCAAGACACTAGGTAAGAGCTGTGTGCCACGTACTGGAAATAAGACCTTTAAATTGCGTGGTCCTTAGGATATGCTAGCAAGCTTAACTGCAGCCACAAAAATCTTGGCCTGTGGGCTCCAATGGATGCCCCCAGTTCCGCCTCCCTCCTCAGATTCAAGGCAAGTAATATTTTTAGTCGTGGTCCATTAGAGCTCTCCACCAGCCCCTCTTTCTGGTGGCTGTGGCAGAAGGCAGTACAATGGCAGCTGTCTCTAGCACTTCATTGTGGTTCAGGCGAGGCAGAATCCAGCCCATGGGTTGCAGTCCTACCACAATTTCTTTGGAGGAAACCCTTTTTCAAGTAGGTCCCTCCCATAGTTGCTTGTCACGTTGCTGTACTGGCACTTTGCTAGCACAGATGTTTGAGGGCCATAGGGAAAAAAAAACCCAAAAAGATCAAAACAAGTGCAGGGTACTAATTAAACTGGAAATTAACTATTTTTCCCTGGCAAGGTTGCTTCTCAACAAGGTCTCTTCCTCAATTCAGGTAATTGGGTGTCTGCATGAGCTGCTGTGCTGGCACCATGGAAGGAGCAGCGTGGGGCTCCCTGGGCTCCTGCAGCTGGCATGGGCAGGCCTGCCAGGAACTGCCACTGCTCCAGGCACCTAATGAGGCAGAACACTGCCAGCCCTCCTTTCCTAATGCTTACTGAATTACACCTGGTACTAGACATAAAATAAACTATGGAAATAGCTTGAGCGAAAAGATAGAACAACTGAAACAATCAGCAGAGCTTAAACTGCAGAAATGTGGTTTAATCAGAGCTTCATATTGTATTTGCAAGCTGTGGCTGCCAATGGAGTGGAAAAAATTCTGTGTCCTTATTCCTGACAATGGCTAGCACTAGAGGACATGACAGCTTTCAATTAACTCTGGAAGAGCAGGCAAACTATGAACCTGTAAGAACGCAGTCTGAGAAACACAGCAGTGTCCGCAGAGGATGTGTGTACTTACAACTCATTATTTGACAAAGTGTGAAATAAGTTAAATCCTAGGAAGCCTTTAATTTTGCTGTCAAAAGGCAAAATACAGTCTTGCTGTTATGGGGAGATACAGCAACAAAGTGTCCAAAAAAAAGATAAAAGTGTTCCTAAACTCTGGGGAGCATAATCCCATGGGGACAGCACTTGGAGCCATGGAATTTAGCCAGTAGTATCTTCTGAGCAAGGGGATGGATGCTGAAGAAAAGTGTGCCATAACCCCACAGGTATGAAATGCAGAACACTGCAGAGGGAGACCTGGGGGAGGAAGGCACACAGAGGTCAGTGCTGGAGCTTGCAGGAAGCAGTGAGAGGAGTGGTACATGTCAAGACACTGGAAGCACTTAGGAAGAGACACATGAGTGAAGAAGACGGAGGGCATTGCTTGACATGTGTGCGCTCACAGCAGTGTGTGCACTGTAGGCATTGAAAGAGAACGTTAAAGCTCTTAGAGGATTGCATCCCCAGAGAAGCAGCTCACCTGATCTTTGTCTTGAAAAGAGAAGCACTGCTTATGTCCAAATAACTATGCTGGACAAAAATGCATTAATCAAGCAGCTGCTGAAAACAGAGGAAGTTACAGTAAGAAAAACAGAGGCACTTGAAAGTGGAAAGGATTTAGCTAAAAGTGACCGGGGGAAGGCTGTCAGTGTCACCATCAGTGGGTGTTTGAACTGTAAGTGTGATGTCTTCTGGAGGCTGACCTGGAACAAAGACCAGACATAGCAAAAGGATAAAGTAGGTATTTATTGAAAGGCCTCAATGGGTACACCTGGGCAGCACAAGAGCCTGGCTGGGCTACACCCAAGATGAACCCCAAAATGGTCACAAAAATGGGCAACTGATTGTGAGATCTTACACTTTTATAAGTTTTGATCCATTAGCACATTGGAGTTAATTGTCCAGTTATAGTTTCAGGTTATGACGCTCCATCCAACTTTTTTTTTTTTTTTTCACTCCACTGCTATTTTTGTTCTTGGACTTGAAAGTTGTATCATTTGTCCTTGATTTCAAGCTAGAGAAGGAATTGTTTTGTCTATCTACTCTGTGAAGAGAGCTCACTAGCACTTAATATAAAACCCAGAACCATGCACTGTAACAGCACAGAATCTGAAAAATATAAAAGCCAAAACCAAAGGCATTAATGTGTGACTAAAAAATATGGAAAAAATATGTAACAGAAACAAGCTAAAACTATGTCAGTCCCTCTTCTACTCCATCTGACTAGAAAGCGGGGAACCACAAGTATGAAGAAGTCTTTTAGGAAGAAGCAAGTTCATCTGGGTCCAAAGTAGAGATGAGAGTGCACAGAGACCCTGTTCATGCTTGTGGTGTGTTAGCACAGACAATAGTGAAGGGGTATCATTTTCCACAAGCTGAGGACCTCTATTATCTCAGACATCTGGTGAGAACTGGAAGAAAGTGAAGTGAAACAAATTAATGGTCATAATGTGGAAAACCAGAAATTATGTAATTTTTTTTCGACAAAGATAAAGTTACAGAATACCACAGAGAAAGTGTTTTAAGGCATTATCATAATGCCACAGAAAGTGCACTAGAGTACACACTGTATTATTTTGTATATTTACTCTGATGAGCCGCAGCAGATTATTTAATATTTTTATTTTGGTTGACCTGTTGTAGGAACTAATTCTTGGCCAATGATCCTCACAGTGTCAGAAATCTTTTAATGTTAATTATATAAAATCCACAACATTATGCACAGTCTATTTGCTTTCTTAAACATCCAACTGCATGTTTGGCCACACTTGATTGCTCTTTTAAGCTCAAATTCTGCCTCTTACCTATTTGGATCACTGCCATTGCTTGATTACTTTGTGACCCTCTTCTCCATGACGATGTTTAAAAATATAAAGTGACGGTAAAATTTGTATTGATGAATTAGGTGGAAAAATAATATAGACTTTGATGGTACTTCAGTAAACACAAGCATCTTTCCATACAAATATTTAAATTGTTCATAATTTGACTGAGTTAATTCAGTAATATATGAAAGTTTTCATTCAAATATTTGCAATTTGTAAGCACTAAAAGAGTTAGTTGAGGCAAGCAGGGCTGACTCTGACAGTCTCCTGACAGAGGTGAGGCTGTTGCAGCTCCATGACGGAGGTCCAACTAGCAGCAAGACTGACCCAGTAGGCACAAGCACTCTGGTGCAAGTGTGTAACACACACATACACACACAAATTGACACAGGCAGACACAGGGCATGCACAGAAACACATGTTGTACTCTCCCTCCCATCTTTGCCAGTTTTGGATACAGTTCTATGAGTGGGAATGTATACACATATCTGCATTGTGTGTTTCTCCAGCAGATACTTGCCAGAAGATAAGCTGTATTTTCCCTTGCCAGAAATATCATTTTAGTGTCTTATATGAAATATGAGATGGCAGAAACATCAATATTTGGGATAGGATCTGAGACTACATTAAAGAGGACTGGACAATGACAGGAGTAAGCATAGACATTATAATGAAGTGGAGGAAAAACTAGGGACATGTTAAAGGATACATTTTAATAATAAGAAATTATTTCCCTTGGCAAAAAGATATTGGTCATTTACTGTAGTCTCAAAGCTGACCATTTTTTCCTCATGTACTTGATATCTTCATTACTATTATTACAGAAAATCCTCAGTGTCAGCAGAAATAAGTAATTACTTGTTGATTTCAGAAAAGAATGTATTCGGCTGTGCTTTAAACTTTCTGCCTGTCTCCATCTATTTCTAATCAAGGTCTTTGCCACACACCTATGCCCCACATCTATTCCAGTTTCCTACTGCAACAGATTGAGAAATCTGAAGTAAATAGTCAGACACGCAGATGCAATTTAAAACACCAGTGTGTGCTTGGGGACGCTGGTTCATTGATATCATTCAGATGTCAGGTCTCAAGCTCCCTGAAAAATAAAGTGGCCTTGAAAATATAATTTTTAAAATAATCTCTTTAGGGTTCTCTCAGTTACAAGTCACTAAAAATGCGATAGCCAAGATTTTCTAAGCCTAGATGGGTTCTGCTTCTTTATTTCCCCTTCTCTCTCAGCCTCCTGCATAGCTTAACTGAGTTTCTTAGCTTTATCTGCAGATGGGGAATTTGAGTAGAATAGAAGCCATTATTCAAACAAGCCTGAGCATGGCTAGTGTGGAAGTATTAGAGCTGATAACACACAAGACAGTTCTGAGGAGCAGCAAAATGAAAGGTAATTTTGCAGTAAACAAGGTTTGGTTTTGTCTGAGCCTGTGGGTTGGTATATTTTCAAGCTACCATTTTGCTTGGCTGAAGTTCTCTATCTTTGCTCTGCTTCTGGAAAGAAACATACTTACCCTTGGAGGGTTGTACCTTTCCCAAAACAGGCATCAAGCAAGGGTGGAACAGGAGCAGAGCCTAAGAGCCCCAGTAAAGAGCCCCTGGTTCCTAGTACAGATCACATCGCTGACATAGATGCCCTGCAGCTCTGCCCATGATGCACTGGACTATATTTCTTTTAAAATGCATTTTTAAAATGTAGCAACACTTTTGAAATGCACAGACTTAAGGAAGGAGTTTCATCTTTCTGGAAATGGGCCTCCTTTACATTCCTCACTGGTGACTGCCAGTGGATGCAGACAGATGGCTCTCTCATCTGGAAGCACAAGGCATAGCTAACCTTGTTCTCTCAAGTATATCAGTGAAATTTTCCTGATGAAAACTTAGGATTTCCCTGAATAATTGATTTGCCTAAAATTTAGTTTCCCTTTCATCCATTCGTTTCTATAGTCACCCAACAAAGGATGTAAATGTTTCGATTTCCTTCTCTGGAAAGCCTTAATCTTGTTTTCCTTGCTGGCCTGGCACAAAGACAATGGTGGCATTGACCCAGGAATGATCATGAGGAAAAAAGTGTGTCTCCAAGAGGCCACATCAAGGTAACCAAACATTTGGAAGCAAACTCTTGCCCTTGCAGCAACTGAAGCCAACTCTACTCTCATGCCCCAGAGCAGCTACTCAACTATGGCTGCCACCCTCTGCTCCCTCATCTCCCAGACAAATAAACAAAGGGGTATTATTTTGCTCTTTTCAGATGAAAGTTGTGCACCTCTCAGTCCTGCATGGGGGTAATGAAAAGGGTACCCTGTGTCTTTAAAACTGTTGTGCAAAAGCTTATCACAGGGTATTAGTACTGAATGCTTTTCCCACAGCCTATTCTGGGTTTGAAGATATTGAAGTCTTTTCTTCACACAAAACTCAAGTAAGCCCCAAAGATTAGCTTGTTTTCTAGGTCAAGCATTCCAGTTTGACTCAGTTCGAAAAGGCAAGGTACATCTATTACTCATAACAGTGCAAAATCTGAGATGTACCACACCAAGAAACAAGAAAATAGAGCTTTAAATATATATGTTAACTTTGGGCATAAAGAAACCCACACAGAATGGACCCAATTTAGCCATAAAATGAAACTGTATATCTAAAAGCTTTATACATTTTAATTATTTCAGGACCAAGTTGTGAGGACAAGTTTTATAGCTATTAGGATCTTTTGGGAAATTGGATAATGCATAAAAGAACAAGATAACGAATGCTATTGCATACAGAAATGAGCAAAGCTGTAATACTCAGGTAGTAATGGGGAAGATTACATTTATATTATAGATGAAGCTGCTGTTCAATAGTGATACAGGCTGGTTATAATGTCATCAAGAAAAAAGACATTTCCATTAAAAAAACCACACTTTGATGATTATTTCTTTAGATGTAAAAAGAAAGTTTTATTTCTCGTGTATTGGAGTTCTTGCTCATATCTCATCTCTAAACTTTCTGGTGACCTAACACAGATATTTTATCACCTATCCTGTCATGATGGAACAAGTGTTTGTAAACAAAATTTCTGCAATAGCTCTATACACAAATATCTACTAGGTTTGTCTAGCTGGAGATTCTTTTATCAATAGTGAAAAACACTTATTTAGTTTGAAAAGACAGATAATGTTGGACAAGAAAAGAAATAACATATTTATATCTTATAAATGCAAACTATAAATAAAAAAAATTAAAAATACACTGAAGAAACTGAGAAATCTGTAGTATTCTTCAACTGGTGTTATTCTTGTGCCATGTTAATAAGATAGAAACACTTAAAACTCTGTTATTTGAATTTTAATGTTGATGTGATTGCAAAATCACTTAATATTTGTTTATCACTCTTTGTACATGTATTTATATTTATTACAGCTTTGTATTGCAGCTGATTGCATAGGTAAAAAAGAAGTATGCACAAAATGCAGCAGAATGGCTAAGAAGCTGTTAACAAAAATGTGCTAGAAAGATAGATAATTGTTTTTTGTACTTCAGGCATTGGCATGAATTTCTTTTTATTTTATTTTTCTTTGGTTGTGTGCAATGGTTTTTGTGTATTGACATAAGAAAGTATTTCTCAGGAAGAATGAAGCTGGGGAATCCTCATTTCACAGAAGGAAAAGCTAAAAACTGGTCTGCCAGATGGAGAAATGGCTTCAGGTATCAAAATCCAGCTGAGTGATAGAGTTATTAATCAATAGAAAGTTTAACAAAATTAAATACCTTTCAACTGATTGTTTGGTTCCAGCTTTCACATTACAAGTTTGGCTTTTCAGCTCAAGATACTTTGACTCCTCAGAATGTGGAATAGGAGGTAGGGGATATTTATAAGGATGAGAAAAAAATTCCAAAAAAAGAAAATCAGGTGATTAGCATAATCCTATGGTAACATGTCAAATTACTTTCAGCTTGCTGAGGTGGTGTGCCACAGTATTTTTTTTTTTTAATTTTTTTTTTGTAAACATTGACAGTAACAACAACTGTTTTCCTGGTTTTAATTTTTCACATTACCCTACATTAACCCAAGCAAAGTAGAAAAATGCTGTAATTGGGATATATAAATATATATGTATATATTTAAGTCCATAAATATCCAACCAAAAATGCATGGTAACAATTCCCAGGAAGTTTTGGTGAATTTTGATAATGAATATGGGCCAATTTTAAGCTTCATTTTAGAACACAGTAATGCAGCTGTGAGTGAGACCAGACATGGATAACTGCATTGGTTTGATGGGTAAATCCAGTGAAACACACGACACGACTCTAAACTTGTGTAAAATTTAAGCAGATTAATGCTTTAAGGAATGAATGCTGATTGGACAACAAAACAGGAGATGAAAAGAAAAAGCTTGAAGTAGCAACTGAGAACAAATTCCTCAAGATGGTATTTTTTCTACAGATTTATATGGAACTCAGTAACTTACTTCCATGGCTTTGACCCTGGAATCTCCATGGAGTTTCAGAGCTTCTAATCATACATGATGGTGTTATACAAGAGCATTAGACTGGTAGGCCAGATTTTCATCTTCATGGGGATGATATCACATCACAATGGATATAGAAAGGGAGAAGAAGGCTTATAAGGAAGTAGCTACATATCTAAATTTTCACATTGCTAGTCTCAAGAACAGTGCCCTAAGAGCTGATTATTACTGAAGGATTCCAGAGTGGAAATCATGAATATAGCAGAGAAATTGGTCTTTGGGCTGCCAGACTGGGTGTCATGAGCATAAATACAGTACAATACAATAGGTATTTGTTTTTTTAAAAGTTCCTCTCTGCAAATTTATAGACAAGTAGTCCTCTAAGTATATATTTTCGGTTTTGTATTGTTTCCACAGAACACTGGGAAGTTTTTGATTATTCATTCAATCCAGGTCCTATACATTTTTTCCCTAATCAAATTATATTTTTGCAAAGGTCAGAATATAGCTAATTGAAATTCAAAAGAATAATTAGCTTAAAAGACTTAGTGACTTAAATGGCTTTGGAATTTATCCAAATAGAACAAGCAATTTTTATTTTGCTTATTCTAAGGAACAGTGCCATGCCATGGAAAAATCCAATACATATCTCTGTTCAGATATGCTATTCCTATACTTTTGGTGGGAAAAGGAAGATGTTGAAGTTCAGCACTGGGTCAAGAAAAATATCAGTGGTAATTCAGAGGAAAAGACCTCTCTCCTTCCAAATTCTGGGGCATCCAGGCAGAGTTTGCACCTCAGGACACCATAATGTACAAATCCAAACCAGTATCCCTGATATTTGCCCTCCAATTTTTGTGCAAGTACTTATATCTAGCAATGTATTGGATTTCAGGTTGGTTAACTTTGAATAATTGTGCATTATCTAAAGACACTCATCTGTTGCTCAGTTTAAATAGCAATTTAAATTACAACAAAATATGTTCTAGGAAATAGTTATTTATTTTTATTTCTCTTTTGCTTTGCAAATAATTATTAAAAGTAGTTGACAGAGAAAGATGATCACATAAATTTGCCCGTATTTTTATGTCACTTTTTTATTGATTAAGAGTGTGAGAGAACATAACAATTTTGAGCACCTTCTTGACTCTCATAATGTTTCCCCTTCATAAGTAATTTAGCAATATGCCCATTGTATCAAGAGTAGCAATTAACTATCTCTTTCTTCAACTTGGAGTGATCCTTGTTCAGACATTACTTGTGACACTTTTTCATAGAGTACAAAGGAAAAAGTGCAGTAGGTTCCAGCAAAAACTCCCCAAAACTGCCAAAAGTCTGACACTCACAGCTTTCTTGGTGAAAATTGGCTTTTTCTCTCAATTTGGGAACCCACTGTATTATTGATACCTCCATTAGACAGAGTGCTGTATATGCTGCTCCTTTTCGTCTCCCCCCTCATCACACAGCTGTGTTTTAAAGTGGTGTCCAGGAAAAAGGAGCATTACAGGCACTGCCAAAGGAGTCTTGCTTCAGGGCAGTGATACACAAGGCTCCTGTGCCAGGAAGGCCCCAGGAAGGTAAAGGCTTACAGTACAGAGGGGTCAGAAGGGATAGATGCATTCAAGTAGATAGGGTAAAAGCTAGAAGTAGAAATGAAATTTCTGCCTCTTCTGTATCTGAAAACTCCTTACAACCTGTTGATGTAAGACAGGCAGTGCTGGGACTGGAAGAATGCTCTGAGTTCATTGGATAGCAGCAGTTATGCAAGCAGCACCAAGGAAGAAAAGTAAAAACTCCAAAGCAGAAACTTTAACAAAATAAAATTTTTTCAAGTAGTGTTTTGAGGCATGTTGAATGCCACAAAGGGGGAAATTAATCTAACAAACTGGTATCCTCAAAACCAGATTCTCCCATGGCTGCTTCTTGTCAGAGCAGCTGGCACCTGTGGACAAAAGGGAATGTTTTCTTAGCAGAAGCTGCTTAAATGTAAAGAAATCGAGCTTTTTCTATAGTTTTAAACTCATTAGTCAGTTATCAAGAATCTGGAATATTTGGAGACTCAATCAATGAAGTGAGACAGATAATTTTCTGCTTTTCAGGAAAGATACTAACCAGTACCTCTGGGTTAGATCCCTTACAGGTATCAGAGATGTTGTGGGAAGGATTCTTGCCCTTTTGGCATTTACTAAATTATAGGACAGTGAGGACCATCTACCCTGTTGCCAAAAGCTCACCCCTGCTTGCCCTAGTCTGCCGAGTCTCAGAACTACTGAACAGAATGCAGATCCTTGATTCAATACTGCCTTGCTGCCATGCCAGGCTTTAGTATGTTCAAGGCATGGCACAGCCCCTTCCCAGTCCCAGAGCACTGCACACAAACACTATCCACCTCGACAGAGAGCACCTTTCCTTCAGGTATGGGGGAGCTGGGTCATGGGGATAGATGGGCTGTGCCAGTGCACTGAGCTGGAAATAGATGTAGCATTCAGCTGCTCAGCCCAGAGTCAGCTGTGAGGACACCTGAGCAAAGAGTGTCACTTCATAGCAAATAACATTGGACAGCTGCTTTTTCTCTGATGTAAATCATCTTTTCTCAATATTTTCAAAATAATCCATACTTCCAGTGAACAGGGTTCATTGCTGTTCCTTCTGGCACAAGACTTCTTATTTTCCCATTTCCTATTACCTGCTTGTCTGGTAGCTTTTAGCAAGATGAGAAATCGTTCCCATGTAATTCACATCTGTGGAAAGGCCACAGTGTGGGATTATCATGTTGAGAACTACACACTACTAAGAGAATGCTTGGCTGGGAGAATGGGCTTCAGCCTGAGGTGGAGCCTGCCAGTGTTTGGGTTGAAAGGTGTGTGCACACTCATGCCTACTGCTATTCCTGAACTAGCTCTTCATGCAAATAGGCTGCACCAATAGAGTTTCATCTTTGGCAGAAAAATGTCCCAAGCACTCTTGGCACAGACGAAAAATACGCATTTGTGGGCAACCTTATGAGCAGATCAGAAATGCTCCCCAAAAGGGAATACAAGAAGAAATTCTTTACTGTGAGGTGGTGAGGCACTGAAAGAGGTTGCATGGAGAATCTGGGCATGTCCCAAACTGTAAGTGTTCAAGAACAGCTGGATGGGACTTTTAGCAATCTGTTCCTGTGCAAGCCATCTGTCCCTGACAAGGGGGGTGGAACTAGCTGAACTTTAAGTCCCTTCTAACCCAAAGCATTCCATGATTCTGTGATAATTCTATCAAAGTGGCTGGCTCAGCTGGCGAGTGATGGTGATATTGAGGGGCTCTCTGAAGCCCAGGTACTGTGAGCTTTTTCCTCAGGTACTGCATCTGGGGCAAGCTCAGATATTGTGACCTTTTTCCTCAGGTGCTGCATCTGGGGCAATCTCAGAGTGGCTGGTAGAATTTGACATTAACAATCTTGCCAGAGATGCCATTGCATGATAGAATAGAAACTGTGAACTTGGCCTTGTGCTCTTTTTCACTGTGTCTCAGAAACAAGACAACTGAAGCACAACAAAAATATTCAAGCTGTTACAGAGGCTACCCAAGTTTTCTGAGTATTTTTTAAGAAGATCTGAAATCCACAAGCCAACTGCAGGCTATTCTGCTTCTGGCCCTAAATGCAACATCTTCGGTTGGTAATTGCTCCCCTAAAACAGTTTCAATTCATCCCAGCTGTCCTCTACTGTTGACAAAGCTCCTGTTATCAGGAAGTGTCTATTTTGAAAGTCCAGTCTTTTCCTGGAACAAAAGGAAGAAATGGAAACTGTTATTTCTACTTTTGGGCAGATTAAGCCCATAAGAGATATTGAAAAGGATGAAAAATTTTCCCTATTCTGGGAAAGAAGTATTTATAAGAACCATGTACTGGATAGATAAATAAATGGGTTGATTTTCTCCAATTTTTGATAGTTGTATCAATACTGTTTTTAAATACATTTATTTTTAAAGCTAACAATGGAAAAGAAAATGAACAGAATTAAAAAAAAATTAATATGAAGAAAAACATCGTGTCTTGTGACAAGCTTGAAACAATATCAAGAAAGATAATTTTATTACTGTGTTGCCTTGATCTCATCATGTCTCTGTTTCTGATTTCTGTAGTGCTTGACTTCACTTTTAGTACCCTGCACAATGTCTTCCTTTACCTCTCACTCCTCTTCCTGGACTGATCTTTGCCTAATACAATTTGTGACACTAACACCTTCCACCATTTCTGAATTTTTCCAGCAAATGTGAGTGCCTTTCATGCACCTGAGTAAATCTACCCCTCCATCTCACCAGATCTCCCACTGCCACAACACAGCATTATGTGCTGATATGCCAGTGCCACTGTGCCTTATGGTGACAACTTTTGTGTCATTGCTTATCTTCTTCCCTTTGAAGAAGACTATTTTTCTTTTTCACATAAAGATTCCTGAAGTCCATGTCCATAGGAATATACTGTCGGAAGAGACTAATAACATGGAAGACACTAATAACACAGAAGAAAAAAGGACATTGATTCTTCCAAGACAGGCAAGAGGAAAAGCTGCAGGTATGAGAGGGCTAGCCGGGAGAACTGAAGGGGACAATAATGCCACTGCCTGAAATGAGGAGTGCAGACATCAAGCTTTCTGATTAACTACCCAGCAATTAAACATAAGTATGGTCTATATGGAGTTTTATCTCTTCAAGGCATTTAAAGTGAAAAAACACATCTAAATTACTAAGATTTGGGTTTTTTTTACTATGTCATCTTGAAGCTTCTTATGGGATCTTGGAAAAGTCGATTCTTTAACCTGTAATTCAGTTTCAATGCTTAACTGTGTTTATTTGAGCTAAAGAGATGATACTAAAGTACTCCTGTGTATTAATAATGAAAACTGTGAAAGTAGCCTGAATGGATCTTGACTGGATATTGCCTTCTTGTCTACCCATGACCCGAAGAAACTGTGTGAGCTGGTCTGAGTTGGATCTAACTCAAAAGCCGGCTAATTGACCTCTCTGCATCTCTCACAAGCTAAATTACTCTGCTATCCCAGAAGAAATCTGGACAAGAAGCTCATAAAATAACTCAGAGCACTCCAAATTTTGCCACTGATATTTTGAGTTTCATACATAGTAATTCTGGGACTCTGCTGAATTTTATAGCAATATCCTTAAAGCAATACCAGGCATGTAGAAAGAAATGAAAACATGTATATTCCTTCTGATTTGATGGTTTTATTGAAAAATAGTTTCCACGTTTTTTAACCAAGAAGAAACAAGTGAGTTTACAACATTGTGCAGTGACTCATTTAACTTAGAAGTTAAAATCTTCTCTAATAAGTAAATCTTCTGGGGAAGCAACAGAAAGACACTTGAAATTTATATGTACATAATTTTAAGATACTCCTAACGTCTGTATCTATCTATCTAAGTAAACATATATATTTACAGAGAGAAAAAAAAAGCAGATATATAGTATGAAAATAAATCTAAAGTCCAACATGTGCCAATAGTTTCTCCACAATATACTTTCAGTACTTGCCTTTTAAATAATTCTGTCAAGCACTTGCTAACATCTTGTGATTGAGAATACATGAGAATGGAAGATACTCAAATGAGAGTCTACTGAATATTACTGCCTGGGTAGAAGTGCTTATAATTTAGGTTGGAAATTTCCAAGAAGACTATAAGTGATTTCCAAACACAATAAATAGGACAAGTTATTTATATACCTTTTAAAAATCCCATGCCTGTCCTATCCTTATTTATTCTAAACATGCTGATTTTAGGTTTATCAGTTTAACAGAAGACATTGTATTTACAAGATGGATAAAATCATGTATAAGCTTTATAGACAAATTTTAACTGAGGTAATTCTCTTAATCTGTCTGTTTTCTGCTGAGTAGATAGTGTAATTAGTTTGTCCCTCTCAAATACTTTCACAATATCCCACAGGATATATGGACTAATTTATTCCCTGTTGCTATAAAAAAAGTATTATCTTACAATATCTCCAGCTGAGATAATATGCCACAAATCCTTTTCAGAAGCTGAATTTCACAAGCATTCCCAGAGAGCTTCAGATTAAAGAGATCTATATTTGCAGGAATTGGTGAGAAGGAAATGAAACAGCAGATACACACTACAGTAGGAAGTCATGTAAAATTAGTCACCATTACATGTCCCTCTAGAAAAAGGCTGATTGAACACAGGTTCCCAGAAACTGAGTGCAGAAAAAGAATTAACAGATATAATAGAATATACTCTTTATGCATAGAACACAAAATTCAACCTCTCCAGGGGTTGAATCATTAAAGAGAAACTTATACTTTAATTTGTCAATTTAAGAGAAAGATAGACAGAGGACAGAAAAAATGCTGTCTTTTTAAACATTTAAAAGCACTGCAGAACAAAAGAAAATGAGAACATTTCCTTTTATGAAATTTGTAGTGGCTTTGTGGAAGAGTTAGTTTGGAAAAACCCATGGAATCACAGAATTCTTATCTTCACAGAAATACAATTTCAGAAAAGACTAAGAGTTTGGGCAGGCAGCATAAGATAGACACTTTGGAGAACAGAAAATGGTATGCTGAAGGCTGGATTTGGTATGGATTTCCATGAAGAGGTGTCTGAAAAAAAGGATTATCTAAAATCTGAGAAAAGTTCTCTTGATGATACAAATGTTGAAACTAAAGTAACACCGAAAATAATTACCTATTTCAAATGTGGAAGATAAAATACACTCTTGTGGTATTTCTGACCCCTTTTATTTATGCCTTGCACATGTTCCAGCCTGCAACCACAGGTCAAGCCTTTCCCTCGGGAAAGTATTTAAACAAAATGTGCTCTGGCAGATATTCCAGAAGTGTGCCCAGTGTCCTGCAAAACAGCAGGACATTCCTGAGCAAGGGTCACTGTATGTGTGTATGTGTATTTGTATGTGAACATATATTTAGATACACACACAAATATTTTACACACTATTTTGTAGTTAATTCACTGTCTAGTAGGGAGCTCTGATAAGAATAGTTTTTCATTTTTACTACTAAGCATAACCTAATCTTTCCTTCATGGGATGAAAAAAAACTCAGAGACCGAACTATTTCCAGCATACTGTTCATCCCAGACACCAGGGCTGCATAATTTTGAGTGAGCACCCGCTGCACCTGGGAAAAAATTAAAACATGTCTTTGCAGACTGTTTTTCAATTTTTTTTAAAATTATTTAATTTATTATGATGCTACAGCTGTGCAAAGTTGCTCTGAGATTTGTAACATCAAGATAATCCCAGGAGAGGTGTGTTAGTGTGCAGGAGGTGGAGATATGGCCAAAGATTTGTTAATTTTATCATACAGCTTTTCAATTGAATGCATGGGTATCACCACCAGTTACATGCTGCCTTGAATTTTAATGGTTTCTTTCAATTTCTTGGACAAACCAGAATTACTGAAAGCAACAAGCAGGAGGGAAAGTTTTTCATAAAATTTGTAGCTCTCCATGGTGGTGGGATCTCATTTGGTTCCCCTGTTGGTGTTTGGGTGGGTCTTATCCTGAGGCAATGCATATTAAAGGTAGGAGCTGGACCTGTTGCTGTCATCATCTAGGGGTGATCCCAGTGACTTCAGCAGACCTGTTATGCTCTGCCTGTTGGTGTCAACAAGATCCATGCAGTCTGGATGATGAGGATGTGGCCTCATGTTTATCATAACCTGATAAAGGCAAGAAGATGAGCAGTGATAATTGAAATTTTTGGTTGAGTTTCCTTAACTTTTGTTTTGGTCTTCTCAAATGTGCTGAATATAAAGTATTGCACCAGAAACCAGTAAAAAATATCTACAATATCTAAGAAATTATTTACTAAGTGATCAAACTGCTGTTCATTAAGTCCTAAAGTGTATTTCAGTTTAGCTTTCTCCTGGGTGAACAGACAGCAAGACAAGTCTTTCTAAAATAGTATTTGTTGTGTACTAAGATTTCTAGCCTGAGGGTTAAACACTTTTTTTTTTTTAATGCAGAGCTGCTGAAAGATGACTGAACTGAGAAGGAATTTAAAGGAAGTCTCTCACTGTTTGATCTGCCTTGATATGATTCAGAATAATACGAAAAGCATTATTGCATTTCCTGCATTACTGCCAAGACCCAAATCTGGGCTATGTTCCCTGTTGAACTCTGTTGCACTGGGAGGGTCAGAGTTATTCCTTTTTTGTGGTGCACCCCATTGAGGGCTTTCTTGGAGAAATAGCCTGAATGACTACACAGACACGGAGTCGAGCAGAGTGGATGACTTAGCAACTCGTAGGTTTAGTGACGGGCTGGAAGCTCTTGGGGAGCACAGCTGTTCCACTGAGAGGTCTGTGGAAGAACTTTGAATCCACACCAAGGAATTCAAGATATATTTACGCACCTAAAGCACAACCATTTTGGAAATTATACCATGCAGAAGGTCCATAGTTCTGCTCATGTAAGATTAAACCAATTGTGATATACAGTACTTCTAACCAAAGGGGTATGTGTATGTGTTTGTGGGTGTGTGAGTATGTTTGGATGTGTAAATGAAGGAGCTCAGAACCACAAGTGAGGTTTTGCCAAAACTAAAGGAGATGCTGATTTCCTTCAGGAAAAGTCTTTAATATGCTCTCTACTTTCAAGATAAAATTTAATTGGAAATATTTTCCAAAGATTGTGTTAACTCACTGGTGGGTCAATATTTTGACCTTTGATAGACACCTGGCAGTATCACAAAACGCATTTAAATATTTAGTCTATGTTAGTCTATGTAAGTGCAGAGCTGCCTAGCTTACTGCTGTCCACCTGGACACTAGATTTAGACTTCTTATGCACAGAGATGACAGTTTGAGAGTGTTATCATCAAGAATGGATTTTGTGCCTAAGTTTATATTTTAAGAAAACTTAAGTCTAAAAACACTTGATCACTAATGCAGCTGAAAGTCCTTCTTTTATGTGCAAGTTCTCAAATGAAAAGGATGCAAAGACTGTAATAATCAGGGGACAAATAAAAGCCTAAAAAAATAATTTTAATACTGGAATGAACTGCTATCTTAACCTGCGGATATAACAACACACAATTCATAAAAGCGCACAAATTCAGGTTGGGAATATTAAAGCTTTGAAGAAATGCCAAACATTCACAGACCAAATTCAGCCAGCAGCCAATTTCAAATATTTCCAAGCTGAAAAAGTCTTTTAGAAAACTGTGCCTCTTTTGTTTGTTAACAGAGATAATCAAAAATAATTTCAGGCCTTGTTGTTGTGCCAGGCTGCAATTCACAGGCATAAAGAATTAAGCCATTCTTGCTAGAGAAAAAAAGTAAATTAATGAGCTTTTAATAGTTTAACAGGAAATGTCAAAATATTGTGGGCTTACAGTAAATGACACGGCAGTGACTTATGCTGGATTCCTCTCTGAAACCAAATTCTAGGGATTGCCAAAGGATGCCCACAGATTAATACATAGAGAGAGAACACAGAGAGTGAGGCTGCACTCATTCCCTTCTCAAATATTAACATAGTCCTTCTGCCAGGTGCATACACGATCCTGGGGGTGGCTCTGCAGGTGCCTGTGCTTGTCCTCCCCTGGAGGTGTCCCAGTGGTGCAGAGCTGAAGAAGCCACGACAGGTCTGCCTGCCCAGCTGGATGTGTCCCAGGGTCATAGTGACCTTGGTGCTCCAAGGGTGGAAATGAGGGTGGGAATCTCTGTTCACTCGATGGAGGTTTGGTCAGAGAGAAGGGGGTGGAGGAAGCAGATAAATGTGACTGCATCTGCCGTGTCTTTTTTCAGATCTGGTGAGGTTTTCCTTTGCTGTCACCTTTACATTTAAAGAGCTCTGCATGATAATTAGCAGAAACCCTTAGATCAGATCTAGCACTCTTCATGGTACTGCTCCCATGGGCAATGCTGCAAGAGGCAGTCAGTTCTGTTTAATATCTTTATAAACAATATGGAGCATTTACAGACAGCTGAGGCTTCTTATTACTGTGCTGTGTTTACTCCCTTGACCAATTCATAATCAATTTGCTACCCCTGTGGTCATTGCAATACTTTCCTGCTCACCGTTGATAAAAAAGATAGGAATTTAGGAGAGGAAAGATGGTGATGCTTAATTCAAAGCAGGAAAAGAGAGCAGACATTATAAATAACAATTAAACTGCCACCATCTTCTTAGCAGCTGCATGTATTTGGACTAGAGTACCTTATAGAGTGTAAAAAGGATCTATTTCAAATGCATTATTAAGGGCACAGCAGGCACCACTCCAGGTAGTTCTTGCATTTGAAAATGTGCTGTCAACACCCAAGCAACAAATTTTCTATTAAAGTACAAAGCGCATAATGTCCGTGAGTGGAAATCACAGTTTTATTTTATCTTGGGCATTTGTGTCCAAAACAACTTCAATAAATCTTCCATAGAATATTTAATGATATTCTGTATCATTTGCCAAAATTGATCTAAACTGTGCAGGTATTTTTCTCCTCCATGTTTCATTTCTATGGAGAAAAGCAATGAAATCAAATTATTATGCTTTCTTTTTAAAAATAGTAATTTTTTGTTGACTTTTACCCAGCCAAATTACATCCTCTTTATTGAGTCTGCAGATGTTGCAACTTAACTACAATCATGGCTCTTGTAATTTGTATTCAGACTTTCATTAGTCAAGATGCTCACAAGTTTCTTCCTCTTCAAGCTTTCACTCATCATTTCATTATTGATTGTAATTGAATTAACCAGATGGCAGCTGCCAAGTTCACATTTGTTACTTACTCCACATGACAGAAGTCAAAATGCCCTCACACTGTCATATTTGTTGAGATACTAATTTTTGCAGTAAAGCTTGTGCTAAAGGCAGGATTATTGCCTATTATTAAAATGCTTGCTGAATAGTAACAAAGCAATCCTTTGGAAAAGGTGAAAGGCTGAGGTTTTCAATGAATTTTATAAAGAAGCCTCCCTGTGCTGTTGAGCATGAATCAAGTATTTCATTGTGGAGGAAGAAGGTGTGCTCAGAAACCTGAGTGAGAGGCATGTGTGACCCCACATGAGCCAATGGATTGTCTGTCTTTTGGGAAATAACTCTGGGGTAGGAAAGCAGTTCTTAGACATTTCAAAACACAGAAATGCAATAGTCAGTGTAGCTGACGTTGTCTTAAATGGCATTAGAGTTTCACTCCTAATCATGGTGGACCTGGGAAAGCAACAAAAGATTGACATATTAATTTTTTTTCACACTTCTCCATCATCCTTGTTGAAAGCAGTTTTTTTCAGTAATAAGGTTTTTTTTCAGGAATAATCATCAAAAAAGAAAGATGTTACTATAATTTTTGTATTTTTATTCACATTTTGGGAAACGTTTAAGTGTTTTTTCCTATTTTGTTTTTCATGAAATATTACATGTCATTCCCTCCTCCCGTTTGTTTTTTTTTTCTTGGGTAAAGGTAAAATGGAAAAAAAGAAAAAGAAGATAAAATGAATATAAAATGTTTTATTAGTTTTTATAGTTTTAATAGATTTTAATAAACCATAAAAAATTTTCAAATAGATAACAAAAGTTTTCCAATTAAAAATAATGATCACGAAATTTATATTTTCAGCCAGAAAGTTGTACCTGTCTATAAGACTCTTATCAGGAAAAAAAAAAAAAATCAAAATTTTAAATGTGTTTCATCTTTTTTCAGGCTGAAAAAAATTTTTAAAAAATTTAAAAAAACCACAGAAAAACCCCATATAAGCAACAATGGCATGTAATTTTACACTTGTCAAGTTTTCTGCCTATGTCATACAGAGTCATAGGATACTAGAAGGGTTACATACATGGTTGGATGCAGACCTTTCCATTTATCTAAATGATAATCATGCTTTTTTATTCTTTCAAAACTAAACTTTTCCTTGGGACAATTATTCGTTTGTAAAACCATTTCGTTGGAAAATCTTTCTCATGGAAAATTCTCAAATCTCACTGATTGCTCACTTTCTGCCAATAAGTTTGATTTAAAGTACTGTTATTATAAAGTTTCCTGCTATGCCTATTGGTTGTAACAAATTGATGTAGAATTTGACAATTGTTTAACTTCTATTCTTCTCAGCTTGAATTCAAGGAAAAAGTTGAAAAATCCAAGTGAAATTAAAAAATAAAAATCTCTTTCAGAGTCACAGATTGATTTTTCCTTCCGACATTACCGAAATTAGCCTATTCCTAAGTAGTGCAAAGGATCTTGTGCTTTGTCAGCTCACGGAAGCTCTCTCATGGCATTCTCTTTCTCCTTTTTTGCGTTGAAGAGCAGCATACCGATGGGCTTTCAGGTGGTGGTTACATCCAGATGTTTTTTTCGCCCAGAAGATCAGGATCCATACCGGCAGTCTCAGCACAGGCGCGAGGTGCCGAGGTGGGCACTGAAGGAGATCTGGGAGCTTCACCTGCAGCAGCCCTCAGCTGCTGTAACATCAGCAGCACTGGTCTGGCTGAGGTTAAATTAGCAAACAAATGAGGGCATTTCCATGCCAAGGGCCTTTCTGATAGGCACTTCCCAGTTTCTTCCTGGGACAAATGTGTGTGCGGTTCTCCTCCCCAAGGTGAGGGGCTGTCGATCACTCTTGGCAAACTGAAGAGTCCCTTCCATGCTGCCAGCCTGCAGGAGACAGCAGCTGTGGGCCATGAAACAGTGGACTTCCAAACAGAGATTTTTGTGTCCCAAACACTGCAGTTAGGCCTTATACAAAATGTATAGTTGTGTAGTTAGGATTTGCAAATATAAAGAAGATTTGGATAAATATAAATATTTAGTAGGGATTTAGCTAACTGGGTAATTTCCTAGAAGCTAAAGCTACACCGTAATAAAAATGGAATGGTACAGGTATATAGGAAATAGCTTTACATGTGAAAGTTAGACCATGGTGTTTTTCCAGTCATTGATGTTCAAATATTCTGAATGGAATTTTCACAGAATATCCTATGTTTGAAACAAATGTAAAGTTTCATGTCAAGATTAATGAAGGTTAGAGTGGAACAAACAGGAAATAAACTCTCTTTTGTCACAGCTTACAAAGTCACCCTCTATTTCCTTTATCTATTAGGGATAAAGAGAGCTATAGAGCTCAAAAATTTTAAAATATATATATAGCAACATGATATAGGGTGGACAGAGCAAGCTATAAGACACTTTCTGAAACTATGTTTTCAAAGAATTTATTTGCTGAAACATAGCTTGACATTTATTTTTCTGACTAGAATAATGCGTAAGCTAAACCCAAAATCTCTCACAAACAAATATTGCCATTTGTACAGCAATCAGTAATTTATGTGTAGCACAAACAAACAACATTGTTTAGCAAGTTTATGATTTTATTTGAAATTATGCATGTATTTTATGCTTCCAGAATAAAGTTAAAAATACCATAGTAGGCCCTTTGGGATGATAATGTAATTTATTAATGCACTTTATTGAGATCATCCTTTGTATGTGAATTCATCCACCAAAATTTTCACTGGGGCTTTTAATTCCCTTTCTATTAGATAGAAATGTTTTCTCATGGATCCATCATTATGGAAAAGCTGTATCAGTCAAATAGCAACTTAACAAAATCAAATTTTTTTTTCAATTATTCATTTTTGAGAAATGCAGTTGAAAGGTTCATGACAAAAATAATATCAGTATCTCAATGGGTAGTTTTTACAACATGGCCGTACTCTGAAATGCAGATTCAATGAGTTTTTTTACTTTTTTAAATGTCTTACAGGACTGAAGACCAACCCAGATCAATTTGCAGTCGATCACTTCATATTTCTGTCATTAAATTGTCATTTGTAAGAAATTGTATCATTATTTCTTGATGTTTAGATCCTACCATATATATCAAAATTAAAAAATACACTGTTGATCATGGGCAGCCACAATTTTTTAAGGGTATTCAAATTCTAATTTTCTTAAATGTGTTAATACAGCAGCTTTAATTGTCTAACTTCTTTCTTTAATTGTAATAGGGATTACAATTAGTTTGGAAACTAAGATCTGCAGATAGACTTCCTGTTGCTATGTCCTTCTGGCCATGTGGGATACGACTGACTTTGAAACCAGTTAATGTTTTCTATCCCAAGATTAGGTGCTTTAGGCAATTAAATTTGGTTATTCTCTTCTCTACTGTTAAGGAAGTAAACTCAGTCTAGCATAGCAGCAGCCCCAGATATTAAGTTTTACAAAGAGTAATTCATCATGAGATGTGGAAGATTCATTAGTGCCCAAACTGTCAAACTGAAGAAGAGAAGACAGAGCAATCATTACAGAAAATTTCTTAGTAAGTACACTCATGGCACAATATGACTTAGGAGTTAAAAGTAACAGAAATTGGAATGATTCTTTATCATTATACAGATCACATGATTCATCTGTGACTGTAGACATTAGCCCTCTAGACATTTAGGGGTAAATGCAGTTTAATTGTATTTTCTTAATAGTTACCTCTGTTGCTGCTCTAAACATACAACAGCACATAGAGAATTTGTCCAAAATGAACTTCTAAAAAATCACAATTCAAAGGATTTCTCACTTGAGCATTAATTCGAAATCACTACCATACACAAAAAAAAAAATAAAAAATGCCAGGTATAGGGACAACAAAAGGTATAATCTTTGAAAACACTATAATAAGGAAAAAATGTCTCTGGCTGAAGTTCTGAAGGGAACAAAAATCCTTTTATTATAACTGTTTGAAAATTTGGTATGAAGCTTTCCCTTTGTTATCAAACCATTTTATTTTTGACTGTAACTATCACTGTTCCTACTATAGTATGTTTTATAGAGTTTATAATGTTTTAACATTCATTTTACAAGGTTTTTTATTAGACATTTGCAATGACGCTGGATGAGTGCTATGTTTTTACCATTTGTTTCCTGTTCTCAGAGATGATGAGAAAACATTTGTCATATTCTTCATCCCATTACCGAAACAATCCCAGTTTTTATAGGCTGTTATAACAGTTTGCCTTCACAGTACAACAATGACTTGCAGGAAAGACCTGCAAGAAATATATAAAATGTGGTTGCAGCCTGTTGTTGCAGTTTACTTTCTCTTATGTTGCTTCCTACTGGCCTCAAGCCTTTCTGCTGCAGGCAGAGGTGGCAAAGGGAGTGGTTCTCGGGACCTACTTGGGATCTAGATTCATATTTAAACTCTTTAAACTTCCCCTGCTGAGTAGTCCTATTACTTCCCTGCTTGATTTTCCACCCAGTAAGCCTCAGAAACCTGCAGCCATTACATAACCAAACAATCAAAGCATGAAGGTATTGAGCAGGTGCTCCAAATTTCCAGAAAAGTCAAACTAAACAATTTCTACAGCTATCTCATTGCTAGGTATGCATCCAGTAAATACTTCCCAGTCATTGAATGGGCCTCACACAAATCATAAGAATGGACTGGTCTCCCTGTTGAAGCTGGTCATATAAGTAGATAAACTAGTTACATCAAGTAACTCCCATAGCAGAGGCTGTTTACAAGCAGCAAAATTGTTGACAGATATCCTGCTGCAAAGCCCCAGAAGATTTTCTCCTTGAATTTTAAAGTGTTACACTGCACGAGGAGAGATCTATGTGTGTGTGGGCATTCCAAATTAGCTTTAACCACATCCAAGTTTGTAAAGAATGTAATAACTCCTGTAAGACAATTGATACAACTAGAAGTAAAAATCCTCAAATTTCCCTCCACACACTGACGGTCACCCATGGAAAAACTTATGTGCTTGACATATTGTTCATTTTCCTCATAAGTTGTTCTTATGGTAAAAATGTTGAGTCCTGTAACATTAAAACCTTCCTTGCTTTAGACAGCCACATATAGATCAATACCTTTCATAGTAACCTATATTAAACTTAGTCAAAAACATCCCATTCTTCAGAAAAGATGCAAAGGACTGTTCCTTTGTTTATCATGGAGTGGAGTAGCAGCTGGGAAGAGAGAGAAGTTACTTTGTTTGTGGACTGAATTTTCTTTCTTTACTTATCTATTCATAATGAACTTGAAATCTTTACCTGAGACCTGGAGTAACTACCTCAAATCAAGCCCCTGTGACATTCAAATGCCTGACACCACACATTGCACTGCCCTGGGATTTTGCAGTGCTTTTGAGTCTTATTCTTTGACAAGGAACAGAAAAGCCCTCAGGGTATGGCCACCTGGGACACTTCTTCTCTGTGCTCCCAGAAGTTGTTGTTGGCTCTAGGTCTCCGTTAAGGATTAAAGTGCAGTGTGTGTTCTCTTGGTCCATTTAAATGTGGGAGGCTGTGGATTTGATATCATTACCTTTATTTATGCTGAGAATACCTCTCAGTGAAAAAGAAGTTATAGTGTGTTGTTAAACAGAAACTAGGGTAACTACTTAATGGGTGGATTTCCACAGGACCTACAGAGAGTTAAGTGCACAGCTCTTCAATTTTAGAAGAGTTTCAAAATCATAGATTATGGCAAATTAGGTTTCTCAAGGAAATCTTCAAAAATATGTAATGTATTATCATTCCTTTTCATTTTAGTCTTTCTTCTGATCCTCTGTCTGTATGTGAAGCTGAGGTCATATAAAGTGAGAATGTGGAAGGCTGGTTATTATAGCAGAGGATGCTGCTGCAACCTTGCTGTGTCTCTGCTAAAAACAGGGACTGGGGCCTTGGCTGACTTGTGTCAAAGCCATTACAACACTGATGATGGCTACAATGGCTTGTGCTACTTGAACATCTACTTAGGAAAATTTTATGCTGTTACCATGGTTTCTGGAAGTTGCTTTTTAAATTTATTTCTTTAAGACACATTCGTGATACAGAAAAGAATGTAAACTTTTTGAGCCGTTGGCTAGCTTTGGGGCACATATTTGAGCATAATATATGGTGATATTATTTTAGTCTGTTAAAAACTATCTTATCAATTCAAATTATAGTTTCAGACAGGGTGAAATACCAGTCTGAATAACTGGAGGCCAGACTTACTGGGAACAAAGTCTCAAGTTCTTGCACTGAATGCATCCAGACTGAATTTACCATTTTTTAGTCTTGTCTTTGGGATTAACTGAGAAACAGAAATGTGATCTGGACTAAAAAAGTAGACTCTCAATCTCTTAAAAATAATTTGTATAGAAAAAAACTGTCACAGAACATCTTGGAGCATCTTGGAGCCAAAGGGATTGCACTGCCATCTTTCAGCAGGAAACAAAGAAGATCTGACTACAAAGAACCATAAATAGATATAACTTGTCCATTGGCAATATAAGAGCTCTATTTCAACACCTTAGATAATTTTGACAAAAATTTGTAGACAAGACAGTCAGTCTATGGGCAAATTGCAGTCACTTTTTAAAGCAACAGGGAGGAAAATCAGAAAAAGTTTGTATACAGCATTCAGTACTTGCATGGTACAAATTGATGTGAACCAGTCACTTGTTAGAACAGTACAGTTCAATTTCAAAACCTTTTCTTCCCAATTTTATTGTTCAGACGTGATGCGTGCCATATTTTATCGGAGCATTCTGGATAGTAGGTCAAAAATATTACATCACTTCTAACATAACATGATATGACCTGATAGGCCTGAGATAATCTCATGTGACTCAGTGTTTAACACAAGTACAATTTTGTATAGCTGAAGAACATATTTAAAGTCATTTAAGGCTATTATATTTTTTTTCTAATCGCAAACAAGTCTGTACAAGCCAAGAGAAGTGAGTTTGTAAGCTGAAAGAAATGACACCTCTAGAGGTGTCACCCCTAGTATGGGGGAGAGAGTGGGATTTCTTCCTGTTATAAATGGGAATGAAAACCAAGTCCTTCCAGTTCTGCCCACCAGAGCTGATCCTGACTGGCACACACGCCATTAGCTGTTCACTGCGCAGAGCAGAGGGATTCTCAGCCCACCTGCCTTGCAGGTGTTGCGAGGCAGCCGCTCTCCAGGCGAGTGCTTGCATGGCAGCCCCAGGAGCTCTGTGCAATGTTTGAGTCCCCACTACAAGGTAAAACAGCTTTAATTAGTGCCAACACTTCCAGTACTTACTGCTGTCACATACAGGGCTTAAGAAGTCTAACACTGTAGTCTTTCTGAATGAATACTTGCCCTCTGTAACTTGGGAAATGCAGTTAGAAGAACCAGAAACTCATGTATTTACTGTCCAAAAAGCTAAATAGGTTTATTTCCTCTTTTTCTGAGCGATTTAAATTTTAAATTGCGACTTAGTATTGTAATAAAATATTTTGATGCACCTGGAGGAGTAGATTTAACTGACCATAGTGCCAAACTATGATGCTTTAGTCTGTATCTGAAAAAGGAGTCTATGCTGTTTTTATGATGACTGATAAGAAAAAAGCATTTTATGTGACTGATGTTATCTATTTCAGATATCTACCTGAATTGATTTGTATCTTAAAATTGCCTGCTTTTTCTGCCCAAATTCCAGAGTCTAGACAACCAGCTCTGATGCTCTGATGCTGACCTCTGCATTTCGAAGTTTGAAGTGAGGTCAAATGAGTCCCTTCTTTGGATTCTAAAAGGATTCAAGTCTATGTACACAAACTGTAATGCACTGAATTACACAAGCCTAAAGCAGAAAATTATTAACAATAAGATGTCTATAGCCATCAGCTCTGCAGTGTTTCCTTTCTCTTCTGCAGATGTGACATAATTAGAGTTTGAAAACAGAAGCTATCACAGGCCTGGGTCGAGCTTTCCCAGCTCCTCCCCAGGCAAACAGCTCTTATGAATTCAATGGATCTTTTTTCTGAGCAGAGATCATGGAACTGTGCTGTATTTTTGTTTGCCACAAGGTTATATCCTTTTCCTCTAGTCAGTGACAAATTCAAAGGGGTTTGCACCAGTTATTTTTTAGTACTATTGTAGTAAAAATACTACAGATCTCTCAAATTCTAAATTCTGTAATTCCTTCAAATATGAAATTAAATGATATTATCATTGATTTAACTTTTTTATTTTTCATTTTTCATATAACTTTTTGCTTTCTGGAACATATGAGCTGTATATTACATAGGGACATATGTGCTGTATATTACATATTACTATATTTTCTTCATGTCTCAGAAATCTCACAAAAATGAAAAATAGGCTGATGATGCTAGAACAGAATGAGACTTTAAAATAAAATATAATAATCTTTCAAGCATCATTAAACAGCAATTTTGATTACAGTTGCCACGAACTGCTCATATGCTGCTCTAGGCAAGGAAAGAATGGATCTTTTTTCCCACCTACAAATGACTGACAAAAGCAAAAGGACACAAACAGTCCAGTTTTGCTCAGATTTATTTAACTAACTTGTATCATTTAGTCACTGTATAAAATGGATACTTTCCTTTCCAATCTATGTGTAATGAATATCAATAGCAATTTCACAGGAGTACTGAATTTAAATGACAAAGTATGGCAACTGGTCTGAAAGTAATGATGCAGCACAGAAATGGTATAAATGATAATGCTAATAATGAGCAAAGAACTAAAGCAAAGCTCCATCCCATGGAAATTCATCAGAGTTTTGCTACTGACTTAAGCAGAGGAGTAGAGGATTGTTTCACATTTTTACTTCAGATGTTAGGTAACCCTCATTTATAAAAAGATTTTGAGGGTCCTTTTACTTTAGTTATAATGAATTGGACTTTCCAAAGAATTTGAAATATTTTTTCCTAAAAATATAGTGTGTTCTCATTTTGTATAAGGCTATCATGTGCTTTAGGATAGTGTTCCATATTGACAGATAACATTAATATTTTATACGGGTTTTACAGGGAGGTCACATTTATGAGAATAAAAACCTCACAACCCTAACATTTTCACAGGAGAAAGAATACTTAGACCTATTTCTCCCAGGCAATCTCTGTGTAACTCTTAGCTAAGGTCTTTAATATCACAATGTCTTTTATGCTTGCAATATCCTGTGAGATAGAGAAGCTTGTTTTGTTTTCTAATATCTATGTTCAGATGACAAAGATAAAAGTGCTAAAGACACAAACTATGAAACTTGTTTATATTCATTCAGAATGTCTGTGAAAGTACTCTAAACCAAAACCTTACTTCTCACCAAAACCATACCTGGATAACCTTGTGTTCTAGATAATTATAGATATGAAATAATATATTCTCATTTTCCTTCTAAATCTTCCCATAATATAAGCAAGATAGTATTCAAAATAGCAGGACCAATATGCACAGCTCATTTCATTAACCTCGTCATATTATTTTAAGAAAAAAAAGGTAACTTTTGTCGTGGATTTGCTTGAATTTTAGGTATTGCTTCTTATTTTAGGAAATTTGACTAGTTTTGAAAGAGAGTGTTTCTTTGATGGAAACCCTCTAAATTAATATTTGCCACTTCTAATTATTAGGTTACATAGCTGTCTTACAGTTAATTGGAGAGTGGCTCATACTGTGTAGCTAACACCTGTCATGGTAAGAAGAGGATTTAGACAGCTTTGGAAATAAAAATATGCTGATATTTTACTCATTAAACCATGGAGAGATCTGCAAAACTGAGACTTCCATAAACCAGCAGGTAGTTATTTAATCCATTAAGCAATCATTAAAATAATAAAAAAGAGAGTCCGTCAGTTTTAACACACTGATTCCCACTGCAACAGAACAGATATCTTGTGGAAAAAGTATGTATATCCTAGCTAAGAAAGGGGACCAGAGAGGAAAAACTGCTCTAAAAAAAGAGGCAAGTCTGAAAGAGTGATACAATAGTGTCTTTACAGATCACAAAAGACATATGGACCATTCCCTCAGTGCTACCTGACAAAATGTATTCTCTAGGGACTTTGACACTTGAGTAGTTTATGACAGTGTGTTGTTAAATGCTTACATATAGTAAAAGCACACATAAATTTAATTGAGTTTCACAAATTTTCACCACAGGGATGTGGTTTCATACAGCCAGCAGAAAAACTGATTTTTTTTCGAGTTTTCACTTAGGAAATTGATAGGGACAGAAAAAAATTATATCAGAGGCTAAAACTGACCCACATTGCTTTGCACATATGCAAATGTTCTGTGTATTGATGCTTTAAGATGCAAGTAAAGTTATCCTAATTGATTAACTGAGGGCTGCCACAGTTTACACAGCACCTGAAATGCAGCTTAGTTAAGAAGAAATTTAATCTTACCATCCCTTGTCTGAAGGTAGAATTTTTGCTTTATCTCAATGAGAAAAAATTAATGTGTATGTGGCCTATATTACACATAGACATATATAAAAGGTTGTAGAGGCTGCTTTTAGGAGGTTTACTTATTTCTTTCAATTGGTATTTCTGAATTGGTCAGAGTTATTGCTTGATAGCAAATGTCCTTAACACCCAGTTATGCTTGTCATAAATTGAAAATTACAGTAGAATTCATGTCTGATGTCTCTACTCTTAAATCAGTAGAGGTCCTCTGTATATGGAATATAATTCTTAAAATTAAACACATGAGGTACAAGGAATTGAAACCCTGTAACTGCTGTTCAGCTTCTATGTAAATAACTTTGTAGATAAGTCTGGGTGAATACAGGACTAGTGGTGTTCCCAGATAGGAAGATTCTAGTGTTTTCCATGAATAATACCAAAGTGAGCTTTAAGGGCAAAATGACGTTGGAAGTTTTATATTTTTACTAAAGATGAGGTGAATAACTCTCCTCTTGATTACTTACATGACCACAGAATTACTTATCATTAGGGTCCTGAAACAGGAGATGGACATAAATTCAAATAACTGGGGAAATTATGTTCTCAGGATGGAAAAAAAGGTTACAAATTGAAAAAGAAACAAAAACAGGGTCATCATTTGTCCTCTAGGGATTGATTAAAAGTGTCAAAGGCAGTCAGCCAGTAATCTCTCAGTCTCTTCTCTTCAGTGGGAGGTAATGAAATTTAATTAGTGAGAAGAGACAGCTTTCACACTAAGGAAAGGAGTGGAGAGGAAACAGGAACATTGTGCACAGAGAATAATGCTACAGTACATAACAATCCCTATTAAAATTGAATTAATAGCCAAAGCTTTTTGCCCTCTGCACTTTGTTGCAGGGCATTCTCACTTTAAATAACCCTCTGAAAAGGGAGGTAAAGCTATATTTCTGTTATTAATGGTAAGAGGCTTAGTTCTGCTAGGGCTGAAGACACAAGTACAACTCTTCTCCTTTGCAATTATATAAATCCTTCCAAGTTCATATTAAATATTCAGATACTTTTTTTCCCCCCATTAGAAGTAGCAGTTTGTTTAGATTCTTTCCCCTCCCCCATTTTACTTCTTTGGTTTGCCTATATTATGGACTTATGTGCCTGAAGTTCAAATAAATACGAGTTTAGATTAATCCAATTTATGTGTTCTTGGATCTCCTTGAGAACCTCCAGGCAAAATTTGGTAAAATGTACATTGCTAATGCATCTAAAATATATGCAGGACAGGACTGCATTAGAAGAGCTATAAGCCTATGCCTAGGGTCTCAAATTCCTTGCAATATTTGCTTCACTCAGGAGTGAAATTCTCATTAAAACGTGTTCTTGGAATTGCTGTTTTCATGCAAGAGCTGGGAAGGGTGATCAAAACATTTTTGAAGGAGTAGGACACACCAGCTGAAACAGGTTCCACAGTGAGCCACAAAGATGCCCCAGAGAAGGGGGGCAACCCTCCAGCCCATCTCAGCCAAGCCACCCAGCTCAGCCAGCTCAGCCAGCTCAGCCAGCTGTGGATGGGCCAGAGATCATAAAAATGGGGTGGATGTCATCTGCTGAGCCCATCTCTCAGTGCTCTCCCCAGGGCACAGAGCAGCCCCATTGCTGATCCCTGATGGCAAGGGGAATGGGGGAAGTCTGTGATCCTTCAAACATGTGTGCTTCCTAAAAACCCCAAATCTCAAAGTATTATTTGTGCGCTGATATCCTTCTCTTTCTCTATTGTTCTGCAGATGATCTACCAAGGTCTGTGATAGTTCTCTATCATCTGGAAATACAGGCACTTTATAGATTTGTGTGTATGGTGTTTTAGAAGCACAACCAATTTGTTCCAAATGTCACAGTGTGTTAAGTAACCATTGGGTTGTTTTTTTTCCTAATACAAAGGATGGAAAAAACCATATTTTATTTCCTTACTCTTCTCCAGGGGAAAGGTACCTCCAGGGATTTAATTGTCTTGAAATTTCTGAGTCATCTTCCCTAGGATGAAACACTTCCAGTCTCTGTTAATGCTGTTTGGTAAGAGCAACTCCTGCCTCCCAATACCCTGGGTACTGCAGAGGCAGATTCAGTGATGTCCTTGGGCTCTTCAGGCAGAGGCAGGAGTCTGGTTCAGCAAGGCCAGAGCGCCTTATGGCTTGGGAGTCTAGAAGTAATTCTAACCTTGAACTAACTTTGTTCTTAGATTTCACTGCAGAACTGTGATTCCAGTATTGAACTGAACTATTTCAGAAAAACAGAGTTTTTTATAGTGGGTTTGTTTGGGGATTTTTTTGTTTGAAGTTGTTTTGGGGTTTTTTTGGTTTTTGTTTTTTGGGTTTTTTTAAAGAGACTTGGCAATGTGTATTATTAAAAAACCCCAACAAAACTAAACCCCAAGAATCATTAATTTTGAGTAGTGAGTATTTTCTCTTTCAAGGCATTTAGAACTATGACTTCCATGCTTCTAAAGTACTGCAAAGGAAAACAAAATAGAAGATGAAAAAGCTGAAGCTTATGCTTGCAGTATAGGTACTTATGGCCCATTGGCACTTTTATTATTTTTCCTCTCTCAAATATAATATAGTATAACTTGCCTTTGATACTCATATTTATACATATTTTAAATAGGGCTTTGACCCATTCTAAAGAAATCTATTATGGAAAAATAACCATGTAAAACTTAAGGGAAAATACTTATCTCAGGAAAACTACAGTGTTCATAAAACATAGTGTTACTAAGTTCAAAAAAGCTTTTTGGTAAAACCAACTTTTTGGTTTTTGGTAAAACCAACTTTTTGGTCACATGTAAGCCAAAGAAATCTGGGGTGCAAGGAGGCATTATTTTACTTCTATGTACATTTTAAATGGAGCAGGAACAGTGTTTCTAATAATGAGGCTGTGAGTATTCACCTATGTCCAAAGTCAAATGGTTCTAGTAATCCATTGGAAAAAAATCCTGGCCATGCGCAAACCACAGGTAGATAAAATTCAGTTTGTCTCCGGTTAAACACAGCCTTCATTTTGCATGTATTTGGGGATCAAACCTCAAAATTCTGTCAAACTTCGCAGATGACTACAAAAAAGTTCCTATTGCAGTTTTTCTCTCTTCATTACTCTTCTGGATCCTAAGTCTTTCAAAGTCGCCAGCTTTAATTTCATTGTTAGAGCAGAACAACACACAGTAAAAGGAATTTTCTTCTGTCTAGGGAGCACTTAGATTTGCCAGTTTCTCTCAGTATATATCTAAAATTTCTTATTTTTTATTAAATTGACTCATATTCGCCTAATGAATGCCCTATTGAAATCCCAGATCTGGTTGCTTTCAGGTTGCAGAATTTTTCAAAACAACCCAGCCATAGATCATCACTACTAATTTCTCCTGAGACACAAATTTAAAAAAGGCAAGTGAAAAGGAATAAAGAACAAAAGGTTATAAGGTTCAAGCCCATAAAATATCAGAGTAAAGGCTAAGGGCTATCAGAGCTGCAAGAAATAGGGGAGATAAATGCAACAAATGAGACATTATTTGGATTAGGCTGAATTTTCACACCTACACTAAATTCTACTTCTGCATTGGACTTAATGAACCTCCAAGTGGTAGCAAGGCTTGCTCAGAAGCCATGAATCTAACAGGGTCAGACATGGTGTTAGAAAAAAAGAAAAATTTCAAACTGAAAAACCTACTAAAGATTTCAGAAATGTGTGACAGTTGACATGTTAGAAAGGGAATGAAGGGAGGAAATTTAAGTAAATTGTTCCTCAAAAAAAGAGGTTTCATTTAAAAAAAGGTTTAATCTTGATCTCGTAATAAACCTGGTATTTCATACTTCCCTGAAGATACTCATGGATGCTTGAATTCTGATATCTCCAAAATGTATTGGCTGAGTTGCAAACCATCATTATAAATGTAAGTGAAAATATATCACCTAGAATTTTTTCATCAGTCTGAAAGAGAACTGTGGAAGCAATCAGGAGGGAAATAAGCCTTTCAATTTAAAATAAATAACTAATGCTTTCTGATATGGTCTAGAGGCTTAGATGTGCCATCTATGAATGAAATTAGGCCAGTTTTTTCCTTCAACCCTTTTCTGGGTGCTTCCTATAGGGGGACCAGTTTAGATGCCAGAGCCCCTTAAATGTCTTACCCAGCAGCTTCCTGTGCTGTAAGGTTGAATATATGTTTGAGCTGCATAATGCTTCACCAAATATCTCAGAAAGCATCAGCATTTGATAACAAAGATGCTTCAATGCACACTGTTCATAGTTTGGAGAAAGTTCATGAGTATAGATAGCACGGTACTGATGCCAGTTGCATTGCTCCATGTGCATCCAAGAAACACTCGGATATTTCAGCAAGGGATGTGACAAGAACAAAACCAGAAAATTTCTATTAAATCTAGAAACATGTTGTCTGACTAATTATTTTTAAACTTCAAGTATATATGTAAAGTCGTGTTGAAATATTGCCTGCACACTTTCATATGTATTAACTTACTCAGGATAGCAAAAGTCTATCAGAAATATTTAATTGTCAATGAAGAAAAGCTTCCTCTTTTGTTGTATTTAACATTGCAGAGATTTTATGCCATAATGTTTCTAATTTTATATCCATACACTGAAACCTAAAGCTGTATTATTAGAAATTTATTTACATTTTCCTGTCTCTTTACTGTGTTTTAGCAAAACTGCAGAGCAGCATACTCAGTAACAGAGAGTGTTTGTGAATTTTAATATTCCAGTTTATAGTTATATCCTCAGCTGATGCAGCTGAGCAGAGTTCCACTGATTTCAATTGCATTATGCTCACACTGAGTGCTAAGCCTTTTAAGGAAACTACACTGTGGCAATAAGTCCTGGGCAGCTGACACTCGGCAGGAAGGGGTATAAAATTGTTGGCAATTTTTGTTTGTTTTCTTTCAGGACTGAATTTACTTAGAATTTTATAAGCTTTTTCCTGTAGAGTTGTGTTGATTGTGCTTGGGCAGCAGATGTTCACTTAGTTGTCAGGCTCCGTAGCCTTGGAAAAACAAGGTAAAATTGTTTTTAATCTTTTTGCTGGATTTGAGGATTGTGGTAAAGCATATATTCACTTAAGGAAGTAACTTTGCTGAGAGGTGTCTGCTTTCAGTGGAAGGTAAAAGAAGGTGAAAGTGAAAGGCAAATAGAGTGCAGTCAATATTCAGTTCAAAAATGTCTCATAATTCTAGATGTTTGAAGAGACCTGGATTTCTATGAAAACACAGATTTATGTGAGAAGACTATAAAGCAGGCCAATTCTTTCAGGAAATTAGTAACAACATGGTGCAGGGTAAGGTGTGGATCTGGAAGATCTGAGAGAACTACACATTACAGAAGAGGTATGGACAATGAAATACATCCTGCTTTCTGAATTTTTTGGAGGTGTAAAAGGCTGTAGAAGAAGCACAAACCAGTCATATATCATTTTATCTTGTCAAGATTGTCTGTGAATCACCCCCTCAATAATGTCATTAATTCAGAGACCTTTAAGGCCTGGTATGGTTTCTAAGTCTCCTAGTCTCATTCTGTAAATGACACAGGACACTGAAGTTCATTTCAATAGATATTCACACAAATATGCCAGTATTGTATCTAGTAACTAGATCAAATTTTCTAGGGAGCTTTCTTACCAGAATGCCTTCTGTAATGCTATAGTTATCTGTGAGAATATGGTAATATAAAGACAGTGATTACTGCAGTAAACCAGCTTGTTCCACAGTGCCAAGGCTGTATCTCCATTTGGGATAGCTTGAAATCCCATGGAGGAACAGTGAGGATTTTACAGTGAAAAAAAGGGTCTACTTGCCCTACTGCATTCTTGCGTGCCAGCTGGCACTGGCTGGAATAATGACATTTGAAGTGAGAATGGAAAAGTGAGATCTAGTAACTTCAGCTCAATTATGCAGGCCTGATGGTGTTTCCCTTGCAAAGAATATCAGCATACATGCTATGCTTGCAAGAAGCAGACTTGAATTTACAGGAGAGAAAAAGTTTATGTTAATTTTGTGCCATTGAGGGAACTGAGTTTTCTCCATAGGATCTCTATGATAAGAGCTGTAGAGCATAGAGTGTTAACAGAACAAATAGCATGAGAGATTTCACCTGCACTGAAAAAGATATCACTGAAAAAGGTATTCATTATTGCACTGCAAATATTTAAGAGGTAAGCTTTCTAGCAGGGATAGCTTAGGAAAATGGCTATCAGGCCCTAAGCTGAAAGATTCCTGTTTTTCTTCTATCTGTAATTTTCTCCCTGAACATCTCTCATGTGGATCAGTGTGGTGTCCAATGTTCCACTGAATATCCTACAAAAGACTAGAAAGACTCAGTATTTCACAGTGGATTTCTCACACACACCTGGGATGAGGAGACAAGGAAAGTTAAACACCATAAAAGTGGCGGTTTTTAGAGGCTGAGGACTATTATGTTCTACATAAATAGAACAATTAGAATTACTAATTCAGCAATACTGGCCATTATTTATGAGTATAAATGCACTCTGCTTTCAAATTAAAGTACCAATTTGTTCTTAGGCAACCAAGAAAGTCAGCAATTACTAAGTTATTAAGTCTTAGATGACATTATAGTGAGCAAAAGTGTTAGAACCAGTGTTCCCATCACTGTCTGGTTAGCTAAAACAAGAAAGACTTGTCTGATTAAAAAAAATAAGAAAAAATCATGTCAAAATCTCTAATTTGTTATTTGATCACAGTGTTAAATGCTTTTTCCTTTTTTTCTTTCACTTTTTCTTAATTTCAATCTATGTTTGTCTGAGATGTCAGGTTTGTCCTAACCTTGTATCTATCAGATTTTGTGCATCTTCAGCATTTAGTCAAATAAATAAAATTCCTTTGCTGTCCATCTTTTCATTTGTTTCCTCTTCATTTCACTGTCCATGATTACTTTTCATCTTGAAATGCAGTAGTGTTCAATTTGCATAACAAAAGGCTCAATCTAAATAATAATACATTTCAGACTCTCAATCAGATTGTGCACTGTTTCTTTACATGAGTTTTCAAGAGATTGCATAAGAAAATGTAATTGATAGCACATTAAACCAGCTCACCAATCTTGATTTTGCCTGAGTCTGTTAAATAGACTTTAAAAAAATAAAAAACCTCGAAAATAGGAGAAACTATCTACCTAGAATGTAATGTCTCCACATACTAGGCAAAAACGTTTAAGCAGGTAGGTCATTTGCTGATGTTCAGAAGTAACAATGAATTTTAGGCACTGGTACCAGTAATTTTCATTTTTCATGCGTATATTTCTTTTATATTCATATTTGGGATGCCTGGTTTTCAACATAGTGGAATGTTCCTGTAGGTCCCACACAGTCATTTCCCATCTGTATCTGCAATTTAGGGAAGTAAGAAGTTCAATATCAGAAATTAAATCTGTATTGGAAATGCATGTGGTTACTTCTCAATAAAATTCCTCAGCAGTTCATTTCCTCACACCCCAGAGGACAGAAATGGAGAACTAAATATTCAGTTAATTGATAAATATAAATTTACTGAGGACTTGAAGTAGCAAATTAATGGAGAGAATAATATTACTATGAACCCTATTAATCAAATCAATTTTTAGAGCTAATAACTCTTTGAAAAGATGACATGTGATGACCATTGTTTACAGTGGTGTGCTAAAAATTGCTGTCTTGTTATGCCTCTATCTGGTACATCTACCTGTTTTTTTCCACATGATAAATAATTTGGGATAAGGAGCTTTATTTCACTGTGTTTTTGCATGGTGAAGCTTTGTTGCCTGAAAACTCAATCCTGAAATTCTACATCAACACAAACAGTAATAGCAATGTCATAGAAGCTATGATTCTCCTTGATATAGGAAGTAGGACAATGTATCTCTTTGACTAGGAAACAAGAAAGAAATCTCAAAACATATCTCAAAAAATGGATATCAACTGCTTTCTTAATCCTCATTATGCTAATACGTGGATTTGGTTTTTTTGGGGGGGTGGGATTTTTTTTGTTGTGTGGTTTTTGGGTGTTTTGGGGTTTCTTTGTGTTTTTAGTTTAATTATGGGTATTTCTGCACTCCATTTGTAGGTTGTCATCTTTGCTGGGAGTTCATAAAGATAGGAACAGATGCCATGGGTGTTTCATGTGGAGCTCGTAAAGATTAGCAAGTATGCTCCCACTGAGTCACTGAAGCTCACACGTGTATTCACCTGGGCAGAATACACACCAAAGTGAATTTGATATCTCAGCAGTCTCAGAACCTTTAGGCTAGACTGGATGCTCTTAACTGACAGTAGGACATGACTAGTTACAGCAAAATCTTCAAAGATAATTTGCAATGTTACTTCAACTATCCAAAGAATAAAGTCTTGAATATAAACAAATGAAGAGAACAAATACTAAAGCTATGAAAACCACACTGCCAGGAACATATCCGTTAAAATCAATGCAGGCCACAATCAATAGTTAAGATCTTAATATTCTGAATAAGCCCCTGAAAGCTATCCTTGTATATGCAAACTAGGAAAAGATTTGTGAGCAGAAAAATCTCAGAAATATTCAGTAATAGCTTATCAAAAACAGGAAGTCTTGGTTATGTTCAGACAATGCTGATCAAATACTCTTATCTTGATTCATGCAAAAGATCAATTAAACTAATGCTTGCCAAGTGCTTTGGAGGTGGAAGCACCTGCTGAATGATGCTGTAATGTTTATGATGCCACCACAACATTTCTTCAGGACAGAAGAAAAATAAGAGAGAAAAGAGAATGGAAATCCCTTCATATGAACACTGGGAAGCAAGGCAGGGATTGACAGCCACTCTGCTCTCAGGGGCTCCTTTGCCCCCATGACAAGTTTCACAGAGCTCTGACTGTGTCCCTTGGGATCCTGCATTCACAGGCAGCCACAGAGGGTTACAGCTGCAGAGACACAGCCTGAATTCTACCCAGGATCACATCATAGCTGCTGCACAAACTGCAGCCCTGAATTCCATTTCGTAGTGTGTTTACCTCAAATCTATGTCCAGATAGGTGACCTAAACACGTTTGAAGTGTTAAACCCTTGAAACTGCCCTCGTGATGTGACAGGGATGAAGGCATGCCAACTCATCCTTGGAAGTCACAGGATGGGGATGAGCTATACCCCATGAGTATAAGTAAAAGGTGCTGCCTACTTCCCCCTTTCTGCCTGCTACACCTCCATGGCCACGGCCCCTGCCCCTCAGTGTGAGGGAAGATTCACTCCCTCAAAGCACAGGAGAAAAGCTTAAGTCTCATGAGCAGTAAAAAATAACTTTAGAGCACTTTCACAGTACTATATGATATACGCAAGCTTCCTATTTGGGAATTTTTCTTTTTGGTATTTTAGTGTAATTTAAAAAAGTAAATTAATCTCTTTTTTTTTTTTTCCTTTTTTAAATTATGACAGGGCATTTTACTACATTTACATAAACTTTGCTAAAATTATGTATTGCGAAACAAAGTCTTTTATTGTATCTGAGGGAGATGCTTTAAGTATATCTGTCTTCTGTTTCTAAACTATCCCAATGAAGTTCTTCACCAAAATCTTGACTACAACTGCTGATCTAAGAAATACCAGCCTATCTTACATACATATCTAATAAGGTATCAGTTCCTAGATGGCACTTAGGTACTCTTCTCCATTAACTCCCAAATAGAATGAGAAACACAGGAAGGGGAATCGATGTGCTGTGCTTGATATACTATCTGCCATGCAGGAAAATGACTGCTGTCAGTTTGCTTTTTCTAGTATTCACAGGTATCTAAAACTCACAAACAAATGCATTTCAAGGAGGTTTTGTGCCTTTTATTTATATAAAGAAAAAAAGTCCTCTAAAAAGGAGGAGATGGAACAGACCCTGGATGATGTGTATTAGCATGCACTATGCCCTAGCACTATATGAAAAATTACTAAGAATTTTTGGTATAATTAAAATTTATCTTAGTATTTTTTCCTTCCATTAAAACATTGGCGTATCAGGGAAAAGTTAATACAGTCTCTGTCATGCAATTATTTATTAGATCACTTACACTAACACTCTCAAATTAAGATACCAGTTTAATGATTTGGGAGATTGGTTTTGCTGTTCTGCCTTTATGACTGTCAGCAGCTTGTTATCACTTTAAGGGTCAAGTATAATCTTACCTCTGAACTTTTAAATAATTAATAATTTTTAGAAGAACAGAAAAAATAGATATGACCTTCACTGGTACCTCTCAGTGTATCCATTGAGTCTGATGAGAAGCCATCACTTCACTCATAAAACTGAGCCATCTGTAAACTGTAATTGCTGTGTGCAGTATCATGAGAATTGTCATCTACTTTTTGTGTCACAAATACTATATAATCAGAACAAGATTTTCATCATCTACAGTACCTTGTTCTAACTGGATGGCTCTGCTATTATAGCTCTCTTTGGACTCATGCAAGGCATGTGACGCTGTCCCACATGACATAGAATCACAGAATCAATAAGCTTGGAAAAGACCTTTAAGATCATCAAGTCCAACCATCAACCCATCAGCACCAGCCTGTTACCACTAAATTGTGTCCTCAAGTGTCACATCCACAAGTTTTCTTTAACGCTTCCAGGGTGCTTGGCAGGCTTGAGAAGCATGCCTATGTGAAAGTCATGAAATTCAACAGGGCCAAGTGTAAGGTCGCTGCGTTTGGGCTGGAGCAATTCCAAGCAGAAATACAGGCTTGGAAGAGAAGGGGCTGAGGGCAGCCTTGTCAAGAACTTGAGGGTCTTGGTAGACCTCAGCATCACTGGACAATGTGCACTGACATCACAGAAAGCCAACCATATCCTTGGCTGCATCAAAAGCAGTGAGGCCGGCAGGTCAAAGCAGGTGATTCCTCTATTCTGCTCTTTGAGTCCCGACCAGCAGTGGGATGAACACCTCTATGTGACGACAGACTGGGAGAGTGGGGGTTATTCAGCCTGGAGAAGAGAAGGCTTTGGGGAGACCCGATGGCAGCCTTCCAAAACCTAAAAGGAGCCTGCAAGAGAACACCAGAAGGACTTCCTGCAGGAATAGATAGCAATAGGACAAGGATGAATGTCTTTAAAGGGTAGGCTTATATTAGATATTAGGAATAAAATCTTTACTAAGGGGATGGTGGGATACCGGATTTGTTTGCCCAGAGAAACTCTGGATGCCTCATTCCTGGAAGTGTCCAACACCAGGTTTGATGAGGCTTTGGTGGTCCGGTCTTCTGATGGCAGGGGTGTTGGAACGAGATAATCTTGAAGGTTGCTTCCAAACAAAATTATCCTCTGATTCTAAAATATTGCTATATTTAATCTGTCTATCTAATAACACCATCACTTCTTAAGTAATTTTTCTTGACCTAGTAGATAGGGTTTTATATGCAAATAATTACAATTTCAACAAAAAAAAATAACCATATCTTGCCGTTGTATTGAAAGAATGACTCACTTGACATTCTTACTCCACTGAATACTTGAGAAAGAGTTTTAATATGATATTATTTCTGAGATAACAGCAGAAAGTGAATATAATTTTAAAACAGGATATTTTAAAACTGTTACCTCCTCCTTGGAGCAAAAATTTCATGATAACTGAAGTTAAAATAGGTGATACATTTTCCAGTGTATAACTATAGTGCAATAAAATGGAATGTGTAGGAGTTAATCTTTCCAGATAAAGCAGAGGTAAAAGTGTGTTAAGGAAGGTTTTCTTTGGTAATTTTTACTTGACTTTGTTTTTGGAAATATTTCTATTGACAAAGTGGGTTTTTCTTTTCTGAATACAACTGTAATAATATATTTCAGGCACTGCATAAGAATTACATCCTTTATTTTATATGTAGAAATTGGTTAACTAACAATATAAGCACAACAATTTTACCAGGTTAAAGAGATTTTTTATGAAATAAACTTCATGCCTAGAGGGGACTTTATTATTAAAATAGGATAACTGGGAAGTAATTATTTTATTTAATGAAAATGTAGTTTCCATTAATTCCACCATGCACACTGTTCATTGATATTTATTCAAATTATGCCAAGGTATGTTGTGGCTAAATATTCCCAGATGTACTTTTTTATTGGTTCCTAATGTAAAGTTCTCTATTAGGAAGACATGTGGGAATGTGTTGATTCATTCTGCACAGGACAGAAGGGAATTTATGACTCAAGTAAATATGTACTTCAGTTTGGATCTGTCTATGGTGAAGAAATCACTGTTTCTAGTCAGGGGTTCTAACTGGAAAAGTGTGACATAGTAAGAGTATGCTATGATCCAAGGCACTAGACAGCCCAAAATCTACAATTTGTGTTCTGCAGCACAGTTTGATTTTTAGTCTTTTTCAAAAGAAAAATAAGGTCACAGATTTATATTAATAAAACTATGATTCAGGATATGAAGATACTTATACGACTCAAACCTACTTCTCCAGGTCTTCTGTGTTCTCCCAGCCGTGACACTGCAAAAAAGAGCAACACTCTCCTTCCTTGTTGTGTTGGGGCCAAAAAGATAAACATCACAAAACTGAAAGGAGAGCAAGGAAGATGAAGAGCAACTCCAGAAGACACATGGAAGCAGCAGCTGGAACTCTAAGACTCTACCACCAGTGGTTAGGAAAATTAAGATATCATTGTCAGCTTAATTCATAATTGCATAAATATTTTGTATTAACGCATTGATTTTAGCAGAACAATTGATACAACACATAACTATGATTATAGAAAGGGCCTCAGCACTGCTTTGTTTCATCCTTTTCAAGAGCATATCTACAGGAGGAAAAGGTCTCTACTGGTACTCTGAGAATATAAAGGTTCTGTGTGTTTCCAAGTCTGTCAGCACTATTTGTATGCAATTGCTCTTTTTGACCAGTTTCAATTCCCTGGTGACATTATAGGAAAAGGAAAACAAAATTCAAATAATATCAAAGTTTGCTTTTATTTTTGAAATAGATTATATAATACCTGTTAATTTAATTAATATGCAATATAAAACCTGTTTGAAAAGGGGGCTTTCTGTCATCTAAGGCAAGAAAAAATGCATTTCATAGAAGTGCTGAGTAAGCTGTTAGTCTGCAGCACTCTGCTCCTTCAAAACATTAATAATGCTAATAAAGTCATAATACCTCCATACACCCTCACCCCCACCCCCACTCATCCACATGCCTTTCCTGCAACCTGCCCTCAGTTAATTCTCTTCATGAATTCTTTGCTCAGTATTTGGGCTATAACACAACCACTATGTTCTTCTTTTTCCCATCAGTGGAATGGATCAGAGGAAGCTTTGCTTCTCCAAAAGTTCTTTGCTGGATAGCATGGAACTCTGCTGCTGAAAGAGCTGCTTGGCTCTGTGAGAAACACTCCAGGGGAGAGACTGGGACTACAAAGAGAACCGGGAGAACCCCTGATGGAGACAGTGCCAGAGTGCACAAGGAGACCTGCTTTAGGCCAAGACTTCAAATGGGGATAGAAACTTTTTAATTAAAAAAGATGACCAAACCAACCAACCAAGCAGAAAAACCCTGCAAAACAAAACAAAGGTGCTTGAGAGCCTTAGAGAAAGGACTAGAAGGCACATGAGAGTCAGGTAGGACAAGTCTATGAACAGAGAAATGTGAGGACAAAGAAAATAGTTTTGCATATCATAAATTGATAAACCAAATCTAAGGACAGCCATTTAGGCTATACATTTCTCATTGAGGGCAAATTTCTTAAAAGTTTTCATGAAAATTTGGTAAATCTGCAACACCATACGTCATAGAAAGTAGTCTTTTCACTCTTCTAATTATCAATATGTTGGTTTACCGATCCTCTCTGGATTTGTACATCTAAAACTACTAGTCCTGACTACCTAGGTATATACAGAAAATATATAGCAAATTACAAAGATTATACCAGAAGAAAAACATATCACTGACTGTGCCTTCGAATAACATAAATAGCTAAAAACTGATTCTAACAGAAATTGTGCCATAATTTTTTTTTTTTTTTTTTAATTATTCACAGTGTGTTTGCACATCTAACAGAGGGAAACATGCTGTTACAGAAGTGGTAATGGCTGCAGTTGCACCACGAAAAGGGAAAGTACTGAGATTAATATGTCCATGCTGCATTTCCTTCTACACTATGTGACAGCAGCTTTATCTGATCATATAACTCTTGCTATTGGTAAAGCAAGTTTGTTTACCCCACTATAAAATGCCAGATTGTGTTCAATCACAACTGGAGAGCAGCAAAAGAGCATTAATTGTTCTTTTGATGTCTGTTTTCAATCCGTTTGCCATAAACCTTTCTGCCAGGGTTATCTTTCCACCTCTCTAGTGATATTACTTGTCCTATACAGGGTTCCTTCAACCCAGTTTTGACTGTATTACCAAGGCAACCAGTTGTGTATTGCAAGTAGCAGACATTCGTCTTTTCACCATCAGACTGACAAAGCAGTATTTTTAAAAATCATTTTTCTTCTGTCTTTAAAAACTAAGTCCCTAGGGAGTAGTACCAATTTACACCAGTCAAATATTTGTATCAAAGAGCCAAAAAAATGAAATTCCAACAAAGATCACAGTGAAGAAGAGGCAATCTGGGTTACTTAGGAATGACTGATCCATGTACTGAAGGAATCCCCAAAGTCTGGAAATACATCTGATCTTTAATTAACACCATGGAGTCAGAGTGCCCTACTGCTCCTGGCTGAGCAGAAGAGGAGACCACATCTTTTTCTTGCTTTAAAGGGAAGCGATGGCATCTTCTCTCTCAGTCAGCAGCTGCTCCTTTAAGGCATGCACAGTAGGATTTTTTCATCCTACCAGTGAATCCAATGCAAAATGATAAATTGTATTCTCTGTGTTCAAGTGGAGAATTCACTGTACTTTTGCATTATCCTTTCCTTAGAGATCCTAGGGTTGGTAATCTTGCCAAAGCCCTGGGAAAACTGAATGGACTTTGTTATATTGCTATGGCTGGATATGATGCTGCTTAAATCAAAGAACTGGTACACTTAAAGCAGCTGCATTGAGAAGATACAGGTTGCCTTCACTAGGACTAAATTTTCAGAATTTGCCTTTGCAACCCCAAAATTTAATCGTCTTAATTTTTATTTATTCATAATGGGCCCCAGTAAGACCAACTATATATTATTTCAGTGTTGCATTCTTTAGAAAATTCCCATAAATTCCAATAAAACCATACCTGTACTTTTAGGAGGAATATGCTCCCCTGAGTTGGCCTTCCTCAGGGCAGTGGTGCTCAGCATTCCTGCATGTTGAAAGGCTTGCCTGTTTCACATTCCAAGGCCGGCAAACTCAGTTCCTACCAAAATGTGCGTGGGAAGGTGCTGCTTCTCCTCTTGCTCTGCACAAGCTGGAAGCTTTTTGATCTGCAGGGGTTCCCAGGTGGGAACAGTGAACCTCTGTCCAGGAGAAGTGGTTTCTGCTAGAGAAAACTGCTTTCACCTTTCCTCCATCCCTGCCACCCCATATACTGTTTGCAGGCTCAATATGCTTCTCCTTGAACATATAATCCTTAAATTCACCAAGTGACCTGAAACACTGACCTGACTTCTTCCTAGGCACCACTCTGGTGGGAAACACTGAGCTCACCTCACTCATCTCAGTCAGGGAACCAGGGGATATGTATCTGCCTGGTCCAGCCTAACCTCTTCACCTACCAAACACCTCCTGCCACACATCTTGGGACATTTTCCTAGTTTTCCAAGCTTAGCTTACCTGCCAAGCCAGGGCTAACGAGAGCAGGTTACGTAGGAATATGTCCAGCTGGGTTTTGAATGTCTTCAGAGAGGGAGACTCCATGATCTGGGCAGCCTGTTCCAGTGCTCTGTCACCCTCAGTGTAAAGAGGCATTTTGAGGCAAAACTTCTTGTGTTTTAGTTATGGACTCCTTTCCTTTCACTGAGCACCACTCAAAAGAGTCTGGCACTATCCTCTTGGAACCCATCTTTGAGGTATTGATATGCATTAATGTCATTCCCTTCTCCAGACTGAACAGGTCTAGCTCCTGCACTCTCTTCTCATAAGAGATGCTCCAGACCCTGCATTGTCTTTGTGGCCTCTATTGGTTCCTCTCCAAAATCTCCTTGTCTTGCTTGAGCTGAGGAGCCCAGAACTGCACACAGGATTCCAGAGGTGGCCTCACCAGGGCTGAATCATCTCCCTTGACCTGCTGGCCACGCTCTTCCTGATGCTGCCTAGGACACCATTGGGGACACTGCTGGCTCACGGATAACTTGTCACCCACAGGACCCCCTGTGCTTCTCCACAGGGCTGCTCTCCAGTAGGTCAGTTCCCAGTCTGTGCTGGCACTTGGGGTTATTCCTCCCCAGGTGCACGACCCTGTACTCACTCTTGTTGGACCTTATCACACTTTGCACTCCTCTCTCCAGTCCATCCAGGTCCTGCTGATTGTCAGCACAGCCTTCAGATGTATCAGCCACATCCCTGTTTTGTTTTGGGTATGTTGTTGTTTTGAATGTTTTGTTTAGTATTTGGTTTGGTTTTTGTTTTTTTTCATTCTGTAGGGACAGAATTATGTGTGGTTTTTTTTTCCTTGAATATACTCTTGGAAACAAAAGTTTAATTTTGGCTAAAATATTTTAAAAAGAAAACAAAATGAAAACATAACCAAAGACACATACTAGGAATGGAAAGTTCAGCATAAAGTCATCATATTTATGAAGCTTTGAGCAGCAAAATCCAGCATCATAGGAAGTGGAAAATATTGAGCATCTCCTGTAATAGATGCCAGTGCTTGTGTCTTCAGTTTAAATCAGAGCATGCAGGACTAAAGACAGAGACCCAATGTGCACTTCAAAGATGATATAGAAGTCTCAAAAAGGAAACATCAAACAAATGTCAAAAAGGCTCTGTTCTTACTTGCAACTAGATGACTCAGTTGAATCAGTTTATATTTTTCTCCCCAGTTATCAGGTGCTGAGTGGGCTCTGGAAGATGGAGCCAAATAAGGAGGTTAATGGTGTAGCTGGGGCCGATGCTGCCATAACTGCTGGAGTAACTTTGCTCTGATCTGGGTTCTTGCTAGCCAAAGACCACTGACATTCAACTTTTATTTCTCATCTGTACAAACACATACCCCGCTTTCCTCTTTCCTGAGTTAACCCCAGGACAAAGAGCCCAAATCAAATTCTGGAGTCAGTGCTGGTGCAAAGTGAGGTGAGTTCAGCAGTGAGATGCCTGAAAGGAAGACTTCACCCTGTGCTTCCATCCCTGCTGGTCTTCCCAGGGCTGACAGCTCCATGGGGCTCTGGGGCCCATTTCTGCAGCTGTAAATGTTGCCTTAGGAACAAAGTATTAGCAAGAGATTGAAAATATTTTGCATTTTGGTTCTCAAAATCAGCTTTGAATCTTATCCCTTTCAAAAGAAGCTTTACATGTTGAGTGAGAAATCTTTTTAAACTTCAGTATTTTAGCTTGTCAGATTACTGAGAAGGATCCAAGCTCATATTTTCTTTTATTTTTACTGTTCAAAAAATTTCTTCTATCTATAAAGACTGTTTTGGCCTGATGTTTTGAAGAATTTTGAAAGTAGATATCATGTAAAAAAATTAAAATACTGTCAAAAATTTATTATTTTTCAGAAAATGCCTATGTCGTCTTTTACATTGCCCTTCTCTAAACAAATTAACAGCATGGAATGAAATGTTGATTTTCCTTTTCTTTGAGAAGAAAAGATTAATTTTTTCTATTTTTTTTTAAGTTTTCACCCTGGATGAAGTAACTTCAAAAGGATTCAGCAATTCTATTCTTTAAATTGAAAAGAATTAATACCAAGAAATCTCATAAATACATGAGGCAAGAGGAATTCCATTCAGTTACTGTTTTCAAACTGTCAAAGTTAAGAATCCAATAAAAAAGAAGAAAAATATATTTTTAATATTTTTCAGTTCTGAAAACATTACAAGATAATTTTACTGAAATTAGAAATCTCTAATCAAAATCCTTTTTTTTATCCTGAGATATAATGTTGGAGTACTCTAAAATGAAGCCCTCAGTGAATGTCCAGTTGTAGACATTACTACAGTAAGACTATGAAAGTGAATCAACATAGCTCTCTAACAATTGGTAATCACAGAACTCTCTAACAATTGGTAATCACAGAATAACCGTTTTTAAGAAGAGATTTTAAGAGATGTTTTGCTTCTAAAAGAATTCTGTGTATATTCAGGTATTAAAGGTTGTCTGAAATAAAGAAGTTGATTGAAAGCTTTATGAAAGAGACAAAGTTATGTACCCACAATACCACTGTTTTTGTTTCATTCTATAAAAGACTAGTACAATATTTGTTCAAATAAATGAAAATCTTTTGATCCTAATATAATTTTATTACTGCCTTCAGTTTTTGGTTTCTGTGAGAAGCAAACACGTGGTTAAACCTATTTTATCCATTCTGTTGAATCTCGCTTTTTATATTGTGGCAGATTTAATCCTGTATTATTATATATATACTTTTCCCCTTTTGCTTTCCTTCTAAGAAGATATTATCTACCCTGTTCTTTTTCTCTCTCCAGTCAGTGCTGGTCTATTGCAAAGTACAAAGAAATTATTTTCATGTGAGCAACCATGACTTCATTTATTTATACTTTTCACTCAAGTTATATAGCTATCATTTCCAAGTAGTTTCTTTAACTAGTTTGAAATCTCTCTTTGGTAAGAAGACTTGAATTTTGCAGTTGGTTTTTGTGTCTATCTGGGACAATCATGGTCAGTACTGAAGGGCCCCATCAGACCATATCAAAAAGTGCTTCCCAGAAAGCCTTCTGCTTTGACTTTTCTAGGGAAAAACTGAAACATTCAGCATGGCAAACTAATTGACTCCTTGTTTCTCCTGTTCACCTTCCTGAAATCCCATAATACAAAATTATATAACTGGAAGATGGGCTGATCTACTGCACTGCCCCTATGAGTACTACTCTGTGTGTTCTGGATCATGAGTTATAGTCTCAGGGATGTTCCTGGGAGAGTCTCTCCCCAGGCACAAGTGTGTCTGCTGGTTAAGAAAGCAAACTCCAGCTCAGTGTCTTTTGATTAGAAAGTCAGCTTGAGATGTAATTGGTCAGGCGGATAACCTCTGCGCAGATGTTAAATGCAGGGTGATACCACTTTAGAATTTTTTAAACCACATTTGGTACAAAACATCAATTAAAGCATCAAAGGCTCACAGGAAGCAATTTCACAAAAACTGTGGAGATGAATAAAGGTAACTACTGGTGACTTTTGAATATCCCATTGACAAAGCAGGACTTTTATCTGCAGTAAGTTCTCCAATGCTTTATCATGATTGTGCTTATTTCAGCAAAGACATTATTTCTGACTCTAATCAATATGGTTTATTAATATATATTTTTTAAAAATAGTTTTAAACAATGCTTTACTGGATTTCATTTTGTAGCTTGCTGAAGTATCTTGAGCAATTGTTATCTTTTCATTGCTTTTACACTAGTTTTGCATTTGTCAGCTACTACAAATTTATTTAAGCAAGTTCTGCCTATTTTGTGCCTTAATTTTGCCTCATAAATCACCTTTATTTATGAGAGGGTAAACCTTCATATAATAATTTTTCTGGTAGACATAAAATAACTTATGCACTAGCAAAAATAAGAAGAATAAAACTGAGAAAAAATACCTTAATGAAAAAAACGCTATAATAGAAAATGCCTTCTAAAGTGACAAAATTTTTGTGGTGTCTGTGTGTTGCTTTTTGAAAATCAAGGTCCACATCTAAAAGATGAGATAACAGTTACTGGTTGTTTTTAAAAGTGTATTTACTATTTTATAATCAGTAGACCTCTAAATGATATAGCAGTGTTGTTGTTGTTAAAGGTGTTAAGAATTGTAAGTTGGGGTTTATGGTAAGAGAAAAGAACTAGTATTGCAAATATCTTTTTTTATTATTATTTTGTCTGATTCATCCACTTTAGCTCTTCCACTTAATCTTTTCCATCTCTGCATTATTATTTTTTTATTTGAGCAAAAGAAAGAGCAATTTGCTCTCTTAATTCATTCCTGTGGCCACATTCACTACACTAATTTTGAGCCCTCTTCAAAAAAGTCTCCTATGACAGAAGGGCAAGACAAAAAGTAAATTTTATTGACTGAATTACAAAGAATAGTGACCTTGAGAGCATGAACTTTGCTTGAGCTATAATGGGTGCAGTAGTGTATAAAATTTAAACTTTTCTCTGTGGATGAATGTCAACAGTGGTTTGCTCTTTTCACAAATGATCAAGTAAGTACAATGCTGAATATACAGAAAACCTTTAAAAAGTATCCTTTTTTTTTCCCCAGAATATCCATCAAGCACATCCACAGTGATGAGAGTTTTTTCTTGCCTGTATTTGTATTAGTGTTGTGATACTTAGAGAAGACCTTTCTGAGTCAGTTCACTCAGTTACATCTAAGTTGCAAGGAGTTAGGTCACCCAGACCCTCTTTGGTAAGCTGGTTTTTTTGAAGTTTTCCAGCCTATTAATCCTTCAAAAGCACAGTGCCACAAAGTAGAAAAAATTGAGGTAAAAATTATCACCTAGGAAAATTTAATTTTTAAGGGCCAACTTGTAAAAAACCATGCCAAACTATATCAGTTTTAATGAATCTTCAGATCAAACAAGGTTTTAGATCTTATCTCCTTTCCATTGAGCCCCTCCCCTCCCTCCTGGGCAGTCAGCCTTTGCCTACATTTATGGGACCTCAATGGCCATGGAGACGTAAGACAGCCTGTTTGTGCTGCCTTCTTGGATTTGAGGGGCGCCAGGTTGACAGGACCATCCTGTGGGAGCAAGATGCTGGGAGCCAGGGCAACAGAGGAAGAAGGAATGAGAGGGAAATGGAGGATTTTGAATTTTCAGTTGTCTTCCCATAGAGATCTGAGCCAAAATCTCTGGGCGCTTCATCCATCTTATGAGGGAATGGCAGCACTGCAACAGAGGCTGCCTCCAGTGAGACATTGAGTCAGCTTTGTCAAAGCTGGATTGAATTTATCCAGATAACGTTTCCAGTCAGTGAAGTCAGCTCCACATCTCCCAGAGATATGGGGCTTGGAAAAGACAGCCAGAAAGGCTGGTATCCTGCTCTCTTGGGAGCTCATCTTCTGTCTAAATTTGAGATTTCTGTTTCCAGTAACAAAGAAAGAGATTGAGGCGTATTGAACTGGACTTTTTTTTTTTTTAAGTGAACAAAAAGGCATTTTGAGAGTTTCCTTCTTTGACTACTTCTTTTGTATGTGAATCCTTCACTCCCACTCTGAACCAAAGCACATGATTTCCAGGCTGTTGGGACACAGTGCCCAGGGAGCAAAGGCAGAGGGGGCAGAGGCCACACAGAGAGGCCAGACATCAGAGCACCAGGGTAGCAGAAGGATGTGGGCTGGCAGATCTGAAATATTTGCTGTTATCCTTCTCACATCCCATGGTCTTTCAAGGACAACATAACATATTTTATCAAGGTTGCTTACTCAGTGCTTCTTATTGTGCTCCAACCCTCCTGTATATATATTCATGAAAGCAAATTTCTACCCATAACAAAAGCAGGATAAAAAGTAATGCAAGATGATGCATCTAAAAGCTTTACACAGAATCATACCAAAGTAAAGTTCTAGGGCACATTTGGTTTTGCTACAATACTGATCCTATGTTTTTTTTCAGTAGTAGGAATAGTAGGAATAGCTCCATTTTTCATTAATTTTGATCTGTGGCCTGGAAACATTTTATTAACATATATAAGTAAATATATTATTTAAAATTAAGAGCAAATAATTACATTACTAGCAGTGACATTAAAATTCCATTCAGTTAAATATTAGAATTTAATTTTCTATATGCTTCATGATTCTGAAGACAAAATTTTCTTTTTTTTTCTGTAAAAAAGAACGAATAGCCAGGGTAAAAATATAAGTGTTTTGAGCCAAATTTATCTACCCTCCATACATAAGAATTTTGCAAAAGAGAAAGGTATAGCTAGATAATTTAAAAGATTGAGGACTATTCCATGAACAGCCTATCTAGAAAGATATTCATGGGGATATAGAGTTTGGAAACAATTTAAACTCTTACCATTTCACAAGGAAAAAAAATCAATCAGCACTAAGTACACATTAAATGCAATTCAAAAGTTTGTTTAGCTAAAAGTATACATCTGGCTCTAATTAGTGCTGTTATATAGGGAGGCTTGATCTCTTTCAGTGGAAAGAGGCTGAACTTTTTATTTTCACTTAAATCAGATAGGGGATGAGACTTACAGCTTCATATCCTCATGCTAAAACTATCCTAATGCTCTTATTAAACCATTCAGCTGGGTGTCTGGATGTCAAGTTACATCTTTCTGTGACAAAAACAGGAAATATGAAGGAAGATCTTGTTGATCAAACATTTATTTATTCATTACAGATAAAGAACTCCCTTGAAAGCAATGAACTCTGCTTTCCTTGTGGTGCTTTAAATCCTTGATGACTGCACAAGATACATAGGTATTATCCCTTGCATATGCTGTGTTTATTGCCAATGTTAAAACATCTAAACTTGAGGGAAAGTTTATGACATAACATAGAATAATGTTAGAAAGATAAATTTTTAATTGCAACAACTATTCTGTAACTAACTAAACATGAGCTAAAACTTAGATTTCTTCAAGCAGAAACATAGAGGAAAACTTTGGACCTTTTCAGTAGATTAATATTTTCACCTCAAACATAGCTGTGACAATTTTATTGAAAGAATATAATGACTGAAAAGATGAATACTGTCATAGAAAAAAACTATACAGCTGTAGTGAAAGTAATTTAAAATCTTCATTAACATCTATTGAGAATAACAATGTTTTCGTGAAAAAAGTAGAATAATTTTTAAAATAAGAACTATCTCCATTTTTATCCTAGATCCACAAAACTAAGATAAAATAGCAACCAAAGAAATGTGAAGACACTAATTCTAATGAAAAATGTGTGTTATGCTTTGAAGTGAATGGTAACATAAACTAGATTAAGCCAATTCTTGTTCTGCAGCAAGCAGGAGGATATGGGAGGTGAGGGAAATCTGAAGCCCTTGGCTGAGCAGAGGAAAGGTCTGCAGAGTCCATCAGAGCCTGCAGAGAGGAGTCAGGGACAGAGTGGAGAGAAGGGAGCAGAGACCAATCCACCAAGGAACAGCACCAGCACCACAAGCACCAAGATTCCTCTTCAATAACAGGTGAGGTTTCATCAAACTTTGCTTCACCAAACCATGAAGCATTTCACCATCACTGCTCATTTACAACTAATGCACAGTTAATTTGATGTATCCTGAAACTGGGTCAGTAATAAAGACACATCTTTGGTAAGTGGCAACAGAGCATTTGTCTCTCTGATTGTCTTTGATGTCTCATGGTTGCTAGGAGAGCTGTCTGCCCTGCTGTACAAAATCTGTGTCCAGATCCTTTAAAAAAATTTTTTTTGCAAGTGTCAGAAGAGCCCTTTTTGTTCCTGTCCAGCAACAAGAGGTGTGCAATGCAAGGAGAACCTGCAGCTTTTGAGAAATGAGACAAATATTTCAAAAAGAAAAGAGTGGTGACATACAAACACCACAAAGGACTGATGCTCCAAGTATCTATGCTAGTGAAAAGAAACTGTGATAAAAAACTCAGCCAACTGCTTTGTAGAGCATTTCAAGCCCCATGAAGCAGGCTGAGGCTCCCCCAACTCCCAGAAGGGTTAGAAAGACAGAAAATGTTTCAGATGTATGCCTTCAAATGTTACTTTGAAAAAGGTAAGCAGTATCCAGGAAATTCATCACTGTGTTGGTTATTCAATTCTGTAGGATTGCTGCTGTGCTATAAAAAAGCAAGGTCTCTGGCTTTGTTGATCAGATCCACCTATGAACAACATAGCACGGGTGCAGACAATGTTTTTATCAGTGTCTCAATGACTTGCCAGAGAAAGCTAGCATGAGGCAAACCCTAGAAGCTCTAAGCTAAGAACCTGTCATGTTTTCAACAAATCTTACTCTTGAGAAATGTCTTCCCTGAAAAAAAAAAAACAAAAGAAATTTCATTATACTTCAGGATTTTTATTCTGATAGCATTTTTTCAGCTCTTCAAGGAGTCCTGCAAGACAGATGAGACTGAAAGTGTGCTCTGGTTGGAAAAGCCCGAGAGCACACTGTCAGCCCAATTAGGCTGTGTGAGAAATTTTGAAGCTAGGGCAGTGGATGAAGTTAGGTGACAAAAAGCCTGAAGTGACTTGTCCCACACAAAGCCCTGTGAATGGAAGGAATGATGTTCGCTCATCCACACAGGGAAAAATAGCTGTGAAAAATGAGATCTCAAGGGTTGCCCTTAATGACATTCTGTGCTGGGGAAGGTGGGTGGGAAACCTGTGAAAATTTAATTTCAATGGGTAAATGAGTCTAAAATTTACTTCTTTGACTTCTGGGCTTCTTCTGTAATTTGCAAAAAAGGGACAATACTAAAGAAAAATGTAATTAATTGCCTGCTCTCAGATTAAACAATCCAGATTATTAACCTCCTATCAGATGAAACAGTTCCATGCAAACATGTAGTTGACATACTGGAAATGTAGTGATATAGTACCTCGTGTAGTGACCTATCCACTTTACATGCAGAATGCAAATAACAGATAGTTATTTACATTCTATATAATAATAATAACAGTAATAACAGTAGTTTGGATTTGGCACACTGCTATGAATTTTTGCTTTGTTTTTTACTGCTATGAATACATAAAGCAAAAAGACTCTAGAGACAGCTCGTGGTGGATGTCCTTCTTGGGAATACCTCATTAATAGTTTCTCTGCTTGATACATCTGAAAAAATTTTGTAGACCACTTTTTTTATTTTTTCATATGCAAATAAATATTAAATTGATGCAATTTATTCCTAGCTGATTACATAATTTTCTTGTGTCATGTCTATAAAGTGCATATTTTCATTGGAAAACTGTGCCTGTAAAATAAATTGTTCTTCTTCCAAAAGTACAGGACGTCTTCACAAAGGTCACAGTGTCATTGCTGACAGGAGAGTTCATCAGTGCCTTTCAGCCACTGTCAAAAAGCAATAGCCTGCTCTCAGGTACAACTCACTCACATATGGATTTTTTGGTGGGAGTTTTTCTTGTATTCTCTACTGCTCAATGGAGTAGTTTGACCAGCTGCAGGCTGGTCTGCACATGTGGGCATGCACTGCCCCTCTGAAGCATGCCTGAGACTGCAGAGTACATGGTGCCCCAAACTATACAGTAGCAAGTGAGGTTGTTTGGCCCATGATGCTTGACGTGGGGAGAACTTGGCCTCTGGACTTTTCAGGGTCCCCAGGACCCTGCACCACTCTCTGCTGTCCTGCTCAGGCTCCTTTAGGAAGCAGCTACTCAAACGCAGAAAGCTGAAAGTTAATAATCAGATGTTTGATAAAGCTATTTTCACTTCTCTAAGTCATGTGTCCCTCAGAAGCACCTTGTTGGACTGAGGTAAGACGGCATGAACAGAGCTAACTTCTCTTCTGCACACCTGGAGAGATACAACGAAACTAAAGGCAAGTTCTCTCATAAATATTGCTTGAAGAGTTCCTTGCATCTTCTCTGGCTCTTTCTTGGCCACTAGATTTAACTTAATGCTGTGGGATTTAATTTTTCTCACACAGTTTTGAGATGGTGATACCTTAGCTCAAATGCTTTTTCTTTCAGTGAATTACAGCATTTCAGTAAGTCAGCCCATAATGTCTTTTGTATTGGTCAAATCTGTTCTCGATATCTTCTGCAGATAATTTCAATCTTTTTCAAACTCTCCCTTGAAAGAAAAATGTTTTAATCACTTTTTCTTATGAATGGAATTTCCCTCTGTGCTACCTGCTTCCCTTCCTCTGCTGTGGGTCGTCGTGTTACCAGAGCTGTTCTTTCCAGATTGCATTTCTGATTCCATGTGCCTGGGACACTTATCAGATACATCCTGATACTTCCTGACAATCTGTGGGAAAAAACTGAGATAAAAAAATAAGTTCTTAATAATTTGTGTTACAAACTAATTTCTAAACCTGAAGATTATGACTTTCATACGTCATGTGACTAAAGTTGTCAGAATTCTTGTCAGGATAACACAGAATCCTATGATTTTAAGATGGCACTCATCTATTAAATATATATTAACTTATTTTAGATATTTTTAAGAAATATATTTAAATAAATATATATCACAGAAAAGTTCTCCCTCTCCTTCTCCTTCTCCTTCTCCTTCTCCTTCTCCTTCTCCTTCTCCTTCTCCTTCTCCTTCTCCTTCTCCTTCTCCTTTTCTTTTTCATTCTTCTTGTCTTT
>VZTB01016970.1:353364-394581 GCA_013397245.1 Thryothorus ludovicianus | reverse complement strand
TCCCCTTCTCCTTCTCCTTCTCCTTCTCCTTCTCCTTCTCCTTCTCCTTCTCCTTCTCCTTCTCCTTCTCCTTCTCCTTCTCCTTCTCCTTCTCCTTCTCCTTCTCCTTTTTTCCCTTTTTTCCTTTCCCTCTTCCTCTTCATCTTTTTTGTTTCCTTTTTTTTATTTTTACCTTTTCATTATTTTATGAAAGAGATTCTTCTATACATTTTGCTTGTGCATCTCATCTGAAGTTTCTCATTCTAAATTGTAAATGTCTGACCAACAGCCTGGCAACCCATTGGAGCTGAGAGATACAAACAGACATTAGACTCAAAAAACACATACCTCAGCACAGACAAAATCTTTTCATCATAGCGATTGTCCTGAAGGAGGCACAAGAAGCAAACAATAAATAACCTCTTTATAAAACAGAGTCTTCATTTTAAATAAATTAGATTGTCCAATCTCTATTACTTATATACTTTCAGGGACTTCATTAGGCAATTAAAAGGGAAAAATAACTCCCCCTCTTTCTTTTCCTCTTAATTTTTGACTAAGCAAATTAGATATAACATGTATCAATATGATTATCTTAACGGGAAGTCATTTTCTTCTGTGCTTTGTATATTACCCGTCATTGTTTTTCAAACAAGAGAGTTTTCTTCCAGGCACTATTGATTTTATTATACACACATGCACAGATACAGACTGTTACAGCATATTTTTGACGTATTACTTAGTTGATTTAGTAATTCTGGTAAGCCTAGTATATCTAAGACAGCAGAAGAACTGCTTGTCTGTGTTTTGCCTGTAGCCTGTTGTGATGAGGAAGGTATTACTATACTATCTTTTAAAGAGGACTTACATTTCACCAACTGACAGCAGAGAAAATCTGTTCAAAGAATCATATGATTGCTTTGGTTTAAAAGACAGAGATCTACAAAATAATAGAGAAAAGGATATTTAGTCTCCAGGAAGTGTGTTGAAAGAGGAAACAAAAAAAAAAGCAAACCCAAAACCAAAGAGTAGTGTAGATTTTAAACTCTAGGTTAAAAATGAGTGTTCCTCAGAAACCGTTCACTCAAACCCATGCTTTATTTTCTTTAACTTTCGTAAATCTTTGTGATTTACCAAAGGCTTTTGGGTTTGACATCCTGTATACCCACAGCTGTCCTCCTGGGCAAGGAGAATTGCACAAACCTCACTGAGGTCAGCTCTGAGAGGCTGACCCAGGAGATCCCCTTCCCACCCTTCTCTTTAATACTATTTAAATTATGTGTGATTCTATGAATAAGATTATCCTAAAAAGAATTAATTTATTTCTGCAAGCTTTTCAGCAATTTTGTTGCATAATCTGTGCATGACCACTCATTGTTTTTAAAATACAGAAGCTTACTGCTGAACACCAAATCTGTTCTTTCCACATAGGCACATAGTTATAGTTGGCTCCCCTTTTCACCATGGATATGATTGTTTACAATTTTTTGTGATTTTAAGGCTTCTATGAAAGCTCACTTGCCCCTGGCTGAGGTCAGCTACTGGCAGACAGGCACAGTGCAGAAGGGCAAGCAGCCACCACAAATCATTGTGCTGTTACCACTGTTTAGAGAAAAAGCAGAGAGTATACACACAGTGAAAATTCCAGGAAAGACAGGAATAGAGTATGCATATTCACTCTGGTGTTTCAAATATAACATGAATATTTTGCTGATAAAGATAAACTCAGTTACTAAAAGGGCTTAATAAGTCCTTGTGGTTATTGAATTATTCAAGTACTAACTGTAGATGTGGGGATTGTGGAAAGGATTCTCCTAAGTCATAGAATCTATAATGGTTTAGATTGGAAAGGAACTTAATGATCATCTGGTTCCAGTTCAACTGCCATGGGCAGGGGTACCTTCGGCCAGATCAGACCAGACTAAATTCTTAATATTCATCACACACTTTCCTAATACTGGAAGAAATCTCAGAGTTCAGGGAAGAGCACAAGAATGCCTAGGTCAGTAGTTTGTTCCTGAAAGTAGAATATTTTTGAGTGTGGAAAAAGAAAAATGAGTTCTGTGTTATTTTATAAGATTACAGATTAGATACAGCTAGATGTGACATTAGCTACAGCATGCCACCAGGGAAGACCTAGGAATTGGGTAAATTGTCTGGAGAAGGAATTTATCTATAAGAAATACAAGCATCATACTTATTCTTAAATAGTATTTTGAGAATAATGCTATCATCTTGCTGGGCATCCTTCAAAAGGAGGGCCACTAAACAGAAAAAGAGAAAATGTACATTTTTTAATATAAACAGTCAAGATCAGTCTCCAAGTGGAAGCCTTTCAAGTATGTGGCAGGCATTCTTTCTTCATGTAATAAAGTGATTTTTGTTTTTGTTTCCAATAAAGAGTTTCTGTGCACAAGCTTTTTTCATCAATATTGAAAAAAAACCCATAAAACAAAACCCCAAAAACCCCAACCCTCAACTTTAGAGCTATCTACTTCAATTTCTATTCAGATACTTCTGTAAGATTTAACCTTTAATAACTTACCCTCCTCCAATTTGGCAACTTTTAGACTATCTAATATCAATAAATAAATTTGGTCTGGGAGTGTTTAATGAGTGCTTTATGGAAGATGTATGAGGCACTGAAAAAAGGAAGGGAACTTGCAAATGCATTGCATCCATAATGAGACAACTTATAAACTTTTGGCCATTTCCAGTCAAACAAAGAGTACTTCTGAATACAAAAAACAGCAGAAAAACTGCAATTTGAAAACTATGGGACTCCTTACTCCTTAAGTGTGGGACACCACATGCATGAGTTTTATAGCTATGGGGAAGTGAAAAAGGAATCTTAAGTCTTTGTGTCCTCTCATAAGCACATAAAACATGACAAACTTTTTTATAATGCTTGGTCAGTGGTCATGAAATCTTGTTTCCAGAGACCATCCTGACCTACATTTACAAATGCAGAAGTGTGGTGGTTGAGGCTTTTGTAGACGTGAATATCATGAGCTTTGCCTTTAGGCAAAAATACTTAAATAGATTTGGCATTAAAAAATGACATTGAATTCTTTCCTCATGGCCTGAATCTGGTATGAATCATCCTTTTAAACATTTTCATAAATGGAAATCAAAGGCCAAACCATTGCAGCATTCATTAGGAGCAATTAAAAAGCATTTAGCACTTTTGTGTCTGTAGTTCACTGGGTTGGTACAGCTCTGCACTACATCAGTGCTGCAGCATTGGCTATTCCCCTCGGTGCAGTTTTGTCAACAACATGCTGGCACGGGAGTGCAGAGCCACAATATTCCTCTTCAGAGCATAGATGGGTAGAACTTTAGGGTTGCTCTTAAATGTATTTTAGACCTCCTAAACTCTATTCTAATTCAAAGCTGTCTCTCCAACATAGCCAACTGATTCAAATGGGAGTGAATGCTCCATAGGATGTATTAAGGAGGTGTGCCCAGACATATAACCTTATCTCCACTGTCTCATTTCATTGTACATTTTAACCAGAGCATTTCTCTTAGTTATTCATCTCTCACAATGATGCTATTTAAAGTTTTTCTGTTCTGTCTCACAGTTTAATTCCCTTAAGTAATAACTCATGGCCATTTTACTCATTTTCTACTGTGTGCAACTTTGATATAATACATGGACAGAAATGCAAAAGTAGTGGAGTGATAAATCATGTCTGTCATGCTCTAAATATCTTACTTTGGGTAACCCAAAAATGCCCCAAGCAGGTTGAACTCCATGGCTTTAGTGTTTAATGTCCAGTGTTGTCCACATTGGTATGTAAGTCACATCTCATATTAATCACAGTTTATTTTACTCCAGGAATATAAATAAGCATTGAACTTAATCCTCTATGCAAAATTTTGCTTTGCATAGAATTTTCAGTAGTCTTAACTCTTGTGTAACCTCTCAGTTTGGACTTTTAAAAAGTAGGAAGCCTTTTTATTGTATGCTGGTGAATACAACTCATCACTGCTGCAAGAGGTGTTTTCATCAGATTGGATTTCCCATCTCACTTCTTGATTAACAGTTCTTAACAGAAAATCTCCTTTGAAGCCTCAGAGTGTCTGTTCTGACTTCCATGTTACCGTGCTACAAGCAAACAAACAAGCAAGCAAGCAAACAAACAAACAAACCCAGTGCTGGAGCCGTGCATGTAGGATAAGCACACCCAGCAGGCTCCTCATTGAGAAGTGCAGAGGAATCCTCATTTATGCAGCTGAATATGAAAATGTTTTGATGAGAGAAAATTATAGTTTCAATAGTGGCTCTTCAAAACTCTTGACAGAGGTCTTAATAGAGATAAGCAGAAAATACAATATTAAGAGATGTAATGGTTGAATACTGAGTTTTCCTGAAGGCTACAGCTGGGATCTGAATGGGCTGGAAAGGCAGTATTTCAGTATGAAAAAGTTTCACCTGCAGAATAGTCTCGATCTGCCACCAGATAGCAGAGGAATTTAGAATTGCTTACAGAGCTTACTCCCATCTTTATTGTCTGCAGATTTTTTTTCCAAAGAAGTGGACTTTGTTATTCTTTAATCCTTCTGTTTTGCTCAGGTGGTGATAAGGACCACATTATAACGAAATCAGGACATGTAAAGGAATTACTTTTTATTTAGAGGAAAAAAATCTGTTTCTCCAGATTTCACCAAGGCAAAACAAACCTAAACAAAGAAGCTTATGTTTCAGAAAACTGGGTTTGCTTCCTTAAGGATGACTGCTCCAGAGTGGTGGGGAGTTTTATACACTGCCTTTTTGGGGTAAATTTCTCTTCAGCTGGAATATTATTAATTGCTGAAAGGAAAGAAAAAGCCTGTTTGTGTTTGATTAAAATTGTGTTGAGCATATTTACTATCTTATTCTGAAAACCAGGAAACTTAACAAAGACATTTTCTGTGATTCTAGTGATTTGTTATCTGAAAGCTTTGTTCCTAGAACAGCTAGTGAAACAAGTGTTTCACCTTCCCTCCTTAGGCCTTTCACTTTATAAATATTTCCCTTTAATGCACAGATTTATCAGGATTTGCTAATGAAAATAAGTACAGAGGATTGTACTGTTTAATGGGCCAGAAAAATACCATCTCTCAATTCTGTGAAGTGACATTTGCCATCATGCAGTGGCCTCTGCAGAGCCTGCAGTCAGATTCTGTTCTCTTTGCCGTGTATCAGTGGGGAATAAGCTGTCCTGGGACTGGTGAATGTCACACATGTGACATGCCTGCCTAATGAGCTCTTTGCAGCCTGCTCCCTGGGGTAGCTCTCCTTGCTGGGCTGTGAATTGGCTATTCTACAGCTTAAGCTGTTGCTAAAATGAATGCAGTCTGAGGGACTGTGCAGCTGCATCACCACCATGAGCAGTCTCAGATAAAGCTTTCCAAGTGGATACTGGAGGCACTGAATAGAATAGAAGTGAATAGTTTAAGGTTTTCAGTTGGAAGGGACCTGCAACAATCACCTAGACTAAATGTGGTCAATGGCACCTTAGCTTTCTCAATGTCAAGGTCTTGGAAATGGCAAAGAAGTCACAGTGTGTGCAGAGACCCAGCACATCACCAAAGGAATGAGATTTGAAGGCAAATCAAGCCTAGTTTGGTCCTTTGAACAAATGTATAATTCCCACTGATGGAAAATTGCTCTTTCAAGTAGTAGGAAAGAACTTTTATGCCTTACTAGTGGCTCTTTGTCTGCTTACATCTCATTTTTGCAACATGGAGCGTTACTAATTAATATACTCATGTATTATTAAAATTTGAAAAAAGATGCACTTGTATATGGAAAGCATTTCTAGGCAATTTAAATTAAGCTGAATACACAGCTGTGTATTCAGCTAAGATGGCACAGTATGGACTTAAAATTCTGATCTCTTTTTTCACTCATCTTTCTGTCTCTACTGATGCTTGTCCTCATTTCTAAGTTTCCATGTAGTCGTGAAACTTTGAACTTCATGCTGTGGTTGTGTAATTTGACAGACTTCAAGACTGACTTTCAAAGCCATTTTCTCAAATGATTTAAGCTACAGCTAAACCCTTCTATTTTGAACACCTAGGAATGAACAACTTAGTAATCAGATCTAAGTCATGCACATTTTCTTGCTAACTGTTCCTGTTTTCATGTCTGTAGGGGAGATTGTTATTTTTATGAGAAGTTAAACGTTAGTTAGTTAGTGAGTGCATCAGCATAACTTGATTTGCCATGTGGGTGTAATAAAAACAGTAGAAAGGCCAAAAGATTTCCATTTTATGTACACATTAAAAGTTAACCTGCAGCCTTTTCCACTTTGTTAAAAGTCCAGAAAATACAGGACATAACTTTGTGCCCTGAGCTTTTAAATGAAACTAATTTAATATTTATTAGTTGTTTTTCATGGTAGAGTTACCACTCATCACAGCTGAATGTGCTTTTTAGGCCAGCTAATCATCTGATTTGACCCTTTATCACGAAAACCAGGTGAATATTTATTTTTAAGTCTTCTTTGGTAATCAAAGAGTCTGAGGGGGGAGACGAAAATTGGTTGGTTTAGTGTTTGTATGAAGGGAGTAGCTGTGTTTAATCAGGGCCAGATTTATGAAGGGGATGCCAGTGTAAAGATTCCTGTTGGAAATTATCCATGTGCAATACCATGGTTTGACCCCAGTTAAGTTCACATGTCTCATCTAGATGGAAATTAGAAAAATTAAGATTGTTACATTAGAGATGGAATAAAGCTGATCTGTGAACACTTGAGAATCTGCTCCCTAACTTATAAACTGCCTATCAGAATTTTTTTTCTTAAGGTTATTCAAGTTTTCACACATTTCTTCTGTGGTTTTGTGTCAGTAAAAAATCTATGCTTTAAAAACTGAAAATTCCTCTCCTGCACTGATAGTGTTTACAATTTTCATGATGCCCTTATATGTCTCATCATGAAATCCAAGGAGGAGACATATTTGGTTTAAATATTTTTTTTTTCAGGCATTCAATCTTAACACCATCAAGATATTATAAAAAAAAAAATTAGATACAAGGAAAAGATAATTTACTTTTAAGATATGTATAATGCAAGTGAAATAATTGACTCTTTTCTGCTTTTCCTTAGGTCTTTGGGATTTTAATTTTGTTATGACACAGTGCTTGTTGTAATAACTTATAGACTGCTACCCTTAAAGGCTGTTCTCATCTTCATTTGTGTATTTGCTATAATACTTGGTACTTAAAGTTTTCTTTGTACTGCTTGCCATGTACATTTATCTTCAAAGTTATAACATGACTTATTTGTCAAACTTGACCATTATAAGTTTTTACCTCTATTTCATGCTGGATTTAGAAAGTTGGTGGGGGATCTTTGTTTTTCTTTTTTGCTAATCTTTAGCACATTATGTTTTCTTCAAAACATTGTATTCAAATTTGGTAAATGGATAATGAAAGAGCTTTTGTCTTTAAAGGTGTGATCCTTGAGAAATGCAAGCCAGTCGAATTTCTTTTCTCATGCTGATTTCACTTTGTGGTTATAACTAGCAATATAAATTATGCAAGAGAATTCTGGTTGCATTAATACGTCTCTTACAAAACCTAATTAAGGCATCACTAAGGAAGCAGAAATCTTCCCATTTGATTTCAGAGGTCGAGGCCCCAGAAATGTTGCTAAACCCATGAGGAATCAGCAGTGTGAAGGAGAATTGGTAAATGAGCAAGAATGAGGAAGTACAGATTTTTAAAATTTTTGTTAGTTTTTTTCTCAGGCTGCTGTTTTCTGACTCCGTTTTCTTAAAAAAACCAAAAAAACCCCAAAAAACCCAACAACCAAAAAAGGAAGGTAAATATATTAAATCTGTTGAAAATTTCAGCTGCAATTATCTACAATTATCTACACCATGCACCTATTTTCTTATCAATAGCATGCAGTTCTTAAAATGAACACTGGGAAACTTTTATCGCCTGTACTTGTGAATTACCTGATATTTAAGCAAAAAGCCATAAAAAGGCATGCATATGTGGAACAGAGCAATGCCAACTGGTGCCATTTTTTTAATTAAATGGAACACCATAAATTAATACCCTGATTAAAGTGCTTCATATGTTTACAAACATATAAAATTGTGTGGGACAACAGAGGAATCATGGCTGTGTCCTACATGATTAAACACAGTCAGCTATTTCCTAACACTTGATATTTAACTTTTCAGAGCAGATTTTATGATATTATTTTTCATTATATAAGATTTTGCTTGTGGAGGTTGACAGGAGGGTCACAGGTTTCATTGGAGAAAAATGATAGTTAAGAATTTGGAGTTCATTCTTCTGAGAATTCTTCTATTGTGACTTGTAGGCGTCTCTGAGGAAGACAATGGGTCTGTTACTTCTCTCTTCTTGCTCCGTATGTCATATCTCCTGCACTCACTTAACAGATAAAGAACAGAAAAATGGCTTTAGAAACAAGCAAATAAATATAGAAACATTTCCCCAGTATACTGTTTATATTAAATACATATATATAAATATCTATATCTATATCATCAATATCTAATCTATATACATATTTAAAGGACCATTTATTAAGAGATTTCTACAGTTTCCCTCTGAATAAGGTAGTCTGGCACTCTCACTGGCAGACTCAGCTCTACCATATCTACCACTTAGAACCTCTCTTATGAAGATGATTAATTTAGTGCTTATATTTCTATTAAAGTGCCACCCCTTCAGCTTTATGCAGCAATATCTTCCTGACTATCTTATGAAATAAATGAAGAAAAGTATTCAGAAAAATAGGTGGCTAAATTTCAAAACCATTTGACTAATGAGGAATTCTTTTCTGCTTGGAAAAGGAGGAGAGGGAGAGGAGGATTGTCACCTTTCTCAGAGACACTTGACCACCAGCAGAGCAAATCAGGATTTACCATATCATCAGCTTGACCTGGCTCTGTGGATGCAAAGAAGCTAATGGGTGATGCCTTTATTCTGCCTACTTCTTCACTCATTGCTAGAGATTTAATGAGTGTCTTTATATTCTATAATAAGGCCTTCCTACTCTGCAAATTCTATTTGAAAGTGAAATAATGTCTAAGAGTCTTTAAGAAGTATGTTATATTTTTCAAGGTGTATCCAATGTTTTTCAAGGTACCAAAACCATCTTTGATCTAGGTTCACATCAAATGTTAATCAAAAAGCTATTAGTTGTGTTTGTTTTGTTTCTATACTCCCATTAGTTCAGAAGTAGTGCCACTTTTCATTTCACAAGTCTGGACACCTGCTTTTGATGTCAAAAATGAAAATTAATGTAAGAAAAATACAAGGGGAAAAAAGGATCGGTCTGCTGTTAAATTGAAACCCTCTAGAAGACACATTAAAATGAAGAGAAAGAGTCTTGCTGATTACTCAACACAGACGGAAAATTAAGTTTTATAGTAATTTAGGTAGTAGTAATAGTAATTGTAATAAGATAATTTAGAAAATCTTTCAATATGGGATGTTAATTGTGTCTGATACATTTTAGTTTTGAAAGCATTAAATTCCTTTGCAGCAAACAATTTAGACATTATTTTCTTGAATATATTTTCTTTTGTGTTTGTTCTTCAGATTTTTTTAAAATGAAAGTGTAATGTGGAGGTAGATGTGGAGGAAAATGCGAAGGACTTAAAAAGTATCTTATTGTCAGATTATCAAGTATTTACCACAGGAGCAAAGAAACTGCCCCCAGGTACCCAGATATATCAGGAAGAATAGGTATCAATGAACACATTTCATGTAATGGATGCTTGCTGTACAACTAAAACTGTGCTTGCTGCTAGTATATAAAGAATAGGGTCTACACTTGAGTTGAATTCAATGTGATGTGGGCTCATTGTCAAAAACAAGGAGTGAAACACTCTGCTTCTTCCTTCAAACTTGGTACTTCTCTGGAAGCTCATCCTTCACTAGGCAAGATTGCCTCTCTTTGATATCAGCAAAACCTCTAGTAAGATACCAAAAATTAATTAAAAATCCCACCAAACTCAGAAGTGTCCTGTATCTCCTCTGCTGTATCTACTCTTAAAGAGTCTTAATAATTCAAAATCTGATTCTTTCAACTGTCTTCAAAGGAAAATAGAGAAGATGAATGATTGCTTTAATCCTTGGTTTTCCTTCTGGTCCCTGCAGTGACTTCCCTGGGGAGGTTAGCTGCCTGGATGGAGAAGTGACGTTTTCAGTGAAGGCAATCGTGAAAGAAAATTAAACCCCCAACTGTGCTTTCCATCTTTGTACTGTGTTGTTCACATCTATCCCATGCTTAACATCCTTCAGCCCTAAACACAAATCTGGAAACAACATTTCTGTCCTTAGGTAATTATATAGAATATGATTAATCTAGCAAATTCTCAAGGAAGTGTCCAGTCTGGTCAGGCAGAAATGTCACTAAGGGGAATTTCCAGTGGCCGTATGAGCATTTAGCTGGCTAGAAATTAAGGTGCTCGAAGAAGAATTTTTCCATTACCAAAAAATCCAACCAAAGTACTGTTGCAATGTCTGAAAGTTTTACAAGTGAATCTTTCCCTAATTGTTTTATCCTGTGAAAGAAATCTATTTTAAAATGCAATGGTAATTTGTGAAACAACGCTGTGTATTCTATTAGGATTCCTCTGGCCTTTTTAAAAGGAGTAGGGAGGGAGTAGAAGGACAAGTAACTTCAGAAAGCTCATGGAGGTCCAGGACATAAGGCCACACAGCCAGATTAATCCTGTGGGTGGCAATTTCTAGAGGAAGAAAAAAAAAAGTCCAGATCTACTTCTGTAGCAAGTGTCTCACAGTGGCTGCTGAGAGCGTGTTTGTGTTTTTTGGTGTGTGGTAGAATCTAGGTCTGGTACTGTCTCAACACACTGATAGTGCTTATGTCTGTGTATTCACTCATATCTTTAACACTCAGGCTCCAGGGCTTTGGTTGGTCACTGTCTTCCAGAAAGGCAAAACCATGAATGTCCATCATACAAAGCAAAATAGCTCAAATTCAGAATTCAACATTCAAATGAAGGTATGTTACAAAATATACAGAAAAATATCTTTTTACATGTGCAAGTACCTAGTTTGTCCTGGTGAAAAATCATCCATCTATGCAAGTGTTAATTCTACTCTTAGCCTGGAATGCCTTGTAGCTTGCAAGAGAAACAAGATTTCTTCCTGCTCCATACCTGTCAGGTTTCCTTGTATCCATCCAGCAGGCAGAAGTCCACTGTTTGATTTTTCTTTCCTTTTTCCACTTTCTTTGTTCTTCTGGACAGTGTTGGCTAATTAAAATAGAAAAGTTCTGTTTTCAACAGCCAGTGAAGCTGATCACATCCAAGCCTGGCCCTGCACAGCCTTGAGATAGTTCTCGTCCTTACAGGTGAAAGTGAGAGCAAAGGAGAGAGAGCTCCCTTGTACTCCATCTCCATCAGTAATTCCTGACAGGGCTGCTTCAGCTGCAGTTAGTAACCCCATCACATAATAGCTACACAGCATTTTCTTCTGATCTAATGTACATAAAGCCCTTGAGCACAGTAGTGCTGATTCCTCTACTTTTCAGAGAAAACTATCATTGCCTATTTGCCTCTATGATCCCTATATGATTGCTGTGCTTCTTTACTGATTTTACAGTTGGAGTTCCAAAGAGAAAGCCTCTTAATAATCTAATGAATCATTCAAGTCATCCAGCCACTTGGCTGTTGGCTGACCATTTTTCACAGTAGTACTTTATATATTAAGATATTTTGGCCTTTCAATCATAAAAGGTTGCTAAACAACATACTGTATTTACCCCTGAGGAATGGTATACTGCTGCAAAACATTCCCTTGGTTTAAAATGCTCTTGTCTTTAAGAAAGAATAGCAAATAAATAAACAAAAACCTCTCTTCCTGTCTGGTAACAAAAATATTATTTGATGGTCTTTGATTTATTCTTTCAGCAAAGATTCTTTCCACTTCTTTGCTTATGTGCTATTTTTGATCTAACACCTATAAAAGAATAATTTTTCCAGACTGGAATGTATTTGCAGGTTAGAAAAAAAACCCTCTAACTTCTTTATCTTCCTTTCTTCTCCCTCCTCTTCCCATTGTGGAAAACAAAATTTCTCTGATATTATATTTTATCATGCAGAACCCAAGCAACAAAATCCAGCCTCTCAAATACTTAAATAACTAGCCTTCAGTTGTTTTTCAGGTTATTAGAAATGCAGTACATCCTCCCACATTGGTGTCTGCATTTCAAAATCCTGAAGCACCTCTGGACATAGTTTTGTTAAGCAGTGGGGTCATTACCTGTTTAGAAGAATCAGACTCAGATGTACATTGGAATGCATTTTTCCATGTTATTCTGTGGAATTTTTCCTCATTTTCATTGTGTTATCTTTGGTCTCTCTCATCCTCTGAGATGCTGTTCATCTCATAGGGGACATTTCCTTTTGAGCAATTATTTTCAAAGTTTTATAAGTGATGAGAAAGAAAGTAGTAAAAAAATACAGTTACTAAAAAAAGTAGAAAAAAAGAAGAATTTATAAGAAAGAAATCTCTACCTTGCTTGGCTGGACATGCTATGGATTTTGTGGAAGCACATTGTCTTTTGGAGAGCACTGGCATTAGGTGTCATTGCTGTCTCTACTTTTCATTTTCGTCACACCTGAGAACTGCAGGAATGACAGTAAAATAAAACAAAGGACCCATTTGTCACTGTCTCCACTCATGACAGCACATCCCTGCCACCTTTGTGAAGCAGCAGGGGATGATATGGTGCAGGGAGCCATACAACTGGGAAAGCACACTTGTCAACCTTGGTGACAATTGCATGCAGGTGGTACATCTGCGGCGTCTCGGGTGTTGTGAAACTTCTTAAGGTATTTAAAACCATTTTAAAATGTAATTTTGGAGTTTCTTGAAACAAAACTTGGCTTTCCGGATCAAATGAGGGTGTAGTAAGTAAGGAAAGAGTAGTATTTGACTTTTTTTCACTGAACCTTTTTATATGGGATGAGCTTTATTTTCTAAAAAACTCAATTTTTTTTAACCACAACGTTTTATCTAGTTTCAGTCTGATGATGCTACTATCTGGCCTAATACTATAGGTAAGCCTGAAATGCAACACATGTATCAAGGCCACAGGAATTAACAGCTGGGGTCAACTCTAAAGCTTCAAGTACCTTAGGATTAAATGACTGTGTTCCAATGGGGAAGGAACATGCTGCCTATCAAAGTGTTGAATCCCAGATATGGTACATAGGTTATAACTGAATGTAAAATTTAGACTCAGATTGCCCTGTGATTACTAACTGGTGGTCCTTATCCAAATATGTTTCTGTACTCCTCCCAAGTTCTGCCGCAGAAGATTCGACCATGATATTTGTTTTAACCAAGGACATTTCCTCCCCAGTTTTTAAACTTGTGTGTAGCTTGGAATGGAGGAGACGATGAGTTTCATTCTTTGAAAAGTATATATATAATTTCAGCCCATGATTTCTGTGATTTCCTTTCCATCTCCTTTGTGGTCAGGAAGAGATGAGGCCATGAAGCTGTGGAACAGTTAATGTGCACAATCTTTGCATCTCCCAGAAGGATTACACCCCTCATTGTATCTCCAGGCATTGCATCAGCCTTGCTATTGATTGTATCCAGGAAACACAACCTTAAGATAAAAAAGAAAAATGGAAAGACAGCCAGCAAAACAAATGCTTTCCTGATTCACTTTTTTTTTGGAGTAAGTTGGGAATCACTATTCTGTTTCATCAGTAAAAAACTACTCCCCCAGTGAATCCTTATCCCCCAAAAAATGCAATTGCTTTGTTGTATTTATGTGACTGAGAAAAGAAACTGGACCTCTCTGACTGGAGGATACTTTATATTTCAGTGGAGTTGTTGGTTCCCTTGAGGACAGGGTGGTTGATTGGCTGAATTAAATTTACCGAGGAAAAGAGAATTTTAAAATTGATTATGACCTAGGCCTGTAATCGATTTTGATCTCTGTTGTTTTCTTGTCTATTTGCACAATTCTGAAATGATTAAAAGTATTCAGACACAGTTCAAAATATTGTGTATTTTCAAGCCTGTAGTGAAAAAAAAATCTTGCTTTTTCTTTCATGCATTTTGAAATATTGTTTCTTTTTTATTAATTAAAGATATGGTTTACCTTTCTTGTCTGAATAGCTTTCTGAAATTCTAGAATTTTAACTAGATTATTAGAATTAAAATTAATGTTTTTAAGAGTTCTTCATCTTAGTTTCCCAAGGATCATACCTAGTAGTTTTTTTGTCTGTGTGCCAACTTGAAATGGAGATAAGCAAAAGACCCAAACAAACAAACAAACAAACCAAAAAACTAAAAATCACAAAAAAATTGAAACAACTGAATTCTATATAGTAGTGAAATCTTAAACCTGCTCATGAGTTTATGGAAAGCTCTGTCTAAGGATAGGCACAAAGTGGAAGCTGCATCTATCTCTCCTATTACCCTAAACATTGGTGCAGTAACAATATCAACAATCACCAGGAAATCCCAATTGTCTCTGTGATTTTTTTCTATTCATGGAGATTTGAATTTCTCTCTTAGGCTTGCTTACAGAGTGTGTCTTCTTGTAGATCTTTCCAGTACAAAACTCCCTAAAAAGTCAGATTGTGCCAGTTATCCTCACAGCTCAATGCAATCCATTTTTAAAATTACTCATGAGACTTTGTGGCAGTACTGTGAGTAGGTTAAAACAAAGCTAGAGAGCCCTGCTCCACTGAACTCTATGGCAAAATTCCCTCTTGCATTAATCGTGCCATAATTTTGTCCCCAGAGAGTGAAGGGTAGAATTTCAGTGAACATTTGCAGAAGATTAGCCTGTAATCCCCTCTGGAGGGTTGAAACTGATTGCTGTTACAGTGCATGTTTTTAAATTAAGCTACTTGTGCTGAAGAGAAGATAAGGCATAGGACCATCCCAGTGTACAGCAAAATAGCCAGATTTTGTTCCTAGTTTTTATAGGAAATCAGAATGAATCTGGAAGAATTGCTCTTCAGTGTAACTGGGACCAGCCACTTAATCGTTCCGATCACTCTGACATTAATGTTGCACTTAATGAGCAGGATGATTGTGCTGGGTTGTGCAACACAGGAAAACCTGCCAGCCTCTTTTGGGGGGAACAAAACAAAATGTGAATATTGCAGAGTAATTAATAGCACTTTCATTACAAGTTTAAGATATTTTCAGCGGCTGATGGCAAATCTGTTGAGAATTATGTGCAACAAATCCAAGCATCTTTTGAGTAGCCTGATAATGTGGAGAAGGAACGAAATGCAATAGGAATGTGATTAATTAATTGCTTTTGAATGGGATGGACTACTTATTTGGAATGAAAACCTCCTTTCAGGTAGGAGGGACAAATGGCCACTAGTGAATTGCACCATACTCAGCAGGTCCCATGATAATAACATTAACAGAGGTCAAGAGAAAAAGTTGTGGATGGCTTCAGCCCCATTAGCCAGAGAATGGGTACAGGTAATTTAGACATGTCATAGAAACAGAGATACAGTATTTTAATAATCCCAGCAAAAGAGAATTCATATGGCCATAAAGCAATGTCATTAATAAATTAAGCTACATGTCTCTTAAAAATCTCTGATTTACATGTGTGTATAAAATATACAGAAATGGTGGACATCTCATTAAAAACTTGCTTCTTCAGAGATGCTCTACCATTTCAACCAACATCTTGCTTCTGCATATAACTAAACTAAATAATTTCTTTCACAATCTGTTCAAATGTTATCCTAAAATTGCAAAGCAATTGTTTTGTCTTCCGTGCACATGGAAAAGCTACTTCAAGGCAGCTGGGTTCTGGCAGGACTGCTCCAATATTCAGAAAGTTCCCAGACTCTATATATTCATGGGCCTTTGGTGGCCATTTGTTGAACATAGCTTTAAGCTTAAATTTTCTCTCATCCTTCATTTTGGTAACAAAATGACCCAATTTTCTCAACTTAGGTTTTATACATGCCTTTATCCATTTCTCTCCTTGCAACCTCCACTATTTTTCTGTTTCTTGTACTGCTCAGCTTTCTGAAGCTTTTGCCTCTGCCAGTCCCATTGTGATTAGACGGGAATTTTTTTTCATACCTGAGGCTATAGAGCTCCTGGACTGCTCAAAAAACCCACAGATTAAAGCAAACTTTGTAAACTACTGCCAAACCACACCTTCAAGCAACAGCTAGACAAGCTGCTAACCAAAGGTAAACAAAACCATTAACTTTTCCCAAGGATTAAAAGCTGTTCCTTTCTAAGAAAAATGTCCTAGGTGCACTCTTCTGTTCAGTGTTTCCAGGGATTCAGTAAGCTACTGTGTCTCTGAGTATTTGATATGAATGGCACCACAGACAAAACCTTTCAGAAATATTTTGGAAAGTTTGCCTTAATAAACAGTCTTTACACTTTTGCAATATTTATTGATGCTCTTTAAAGAATTATTGATGTGATTTTGGGCTTTGCTTTTAATCAGGTGAGTTCACAGAACAAGTGCTACAAAGTAATTTAAAATTTGCAGTTTCTATTAGAAATAATCTGATCTTTGACTCTATTCAAAATCTACATTAAACAATTACAGACAAATAAACAAAACCCAGCCTGAACCAATAGAATTTTTGGACTAGGGTAATATTAGAATATAAATTTCAAGTAGTTTGTCAGTTATTTCTCTGTCTAAAAAGGCTTTTTATTTTTCTATTAATTCTCTATTCGTGTTTCTTCAATGAAACCAATGTAGGAAAATATAGAAGAAAAAGTAATTAAAAATTTAAATTTAATTTCTGGAACACCCTAGTTTATGTATGTTATGCCTATGTATGCTATGTGAAATTTGATTACCTCTGATTGATAAAAGTAAAGTTATTAACTTTGAATATTAAACCTATTGTGGCAATGTACAAATTTGAGAAAGTAGATAAGGCTACGACATGATATACACATATAAATTTTTTGTCTATGTTCTTATATTGACAAGACTATATTTGCTTATTGTTTCAAGCTCTACTTACTTATATAATTCAATTTTAAAAGTGAATGTTCTCAGTAGTGTTTGTTCAGGTATATATTGCTACAGAAAGATGGTGGCTCTCATGGTAGTTTTAAAATTAAATTTGGGCACTTTAAATCTGTAGGATAAATTCTGAAGAAATTAATCATAAAACTCATGGGACTGACTACTACATTAGATAAAGGAACTAGCTGAAAACAGATTAGTTTAAAATGTGGTAGTTAAAAATGTAGACTCTTCCTTCTATCTCTGCATCTCCACTGATGCCAGGATACAGATGATTTCACTTGAAGTGTTTTGAACCGCAAAGTACAAGACTGAGCCCTTAACACAGATTAGATATCTTCTATTAGACACCTATTCTTAGGATTTTTCTAAAGGCAAAAGACAAAAGGACTACTTTAATGATAACTATGTGTCTTAACTACCTTGTAATTCTGTTGTAGCAATTTAATGCCTATTGCTTCTATCTGCAGTTGGAAAATGTGCTGCCTGGGGCCCATGGTTCAGCCTAAACAGTACCAGCCTAGCTTGCTGCCATTTCCCAGTGTTCTCTGAATGACTATCGTGCTTCATTAGAACTCAGAGCCCATCACCTTTTCTTATTAGTTGAGCCAGACGATGACTCTTTTCGTTGAACAGTTTTGACTCCATCTGGTAAAACAGAGTTGACAACTTCTTTTTGAGTCAGTTGCTATCTATATTGAGGACTTAGTTCTGTTCTATTTGCCTTCACTGGATGAAGGGGTATACAGGAGGACAGAATTTGGCCTTAAAAATAACAGGAGTCCTTGGGGGGAAAGGCTGGTGACTTGTTTAGCCTCATACAGGGTCGGTGGCAAGGTGCTACTACAAAGTGATTCTGCTCCTGTGACTCCTTAGCAGACCAGCTCATTTGCAATCAAGGAGAATATAACTGCTGGCACTGCAGCTGAGATTAAATATTGAGTAAACACAGTTTCAGGTTTCTGGCTTCAAGGAAGCTAGAGAGGTGTAGATGAAAATAAGACTTGCTCCTCAAAACTCAGGAGGATTCTCATAAAAAGGCACTGTCAACCAGATCTTGGTTTAAGTATTGGCAAAGTTGTCAAGATAATGTTCATCAGCCATTCTTCACCTGTCATTGCTCAACAGCAGAGTTATTTCAAGTGATTTGTTACCTCCACTGCTGCTCTGAAATCACTATTTACATCTGAAGTAAACAGCACTTTGTGAGCCTCCACAGATTTCAAGTGGGCATCACTAAGAGGAAAACATGGCTGGTAGCATGAACTGTCAGTATGAACTCCTCAAGTCCACATGCTCCAATGCAAAATCTCTAACTCTGCTTCAAAGAGAGTGAGGCAGCTGGAAGTGCTGCATGCAAAGTCTTTTTTCCAAGAGACTCCTTTCTCCTTTCTATTTCCACATCAAATGCTCTTGATCCAATGGCAGATGAAGCCAGAGGCAGAAAGAAAAGTCCTGGTTATTGTTGCGATTTTGATAAGAGGACAATTCTGCCCTCTGCTTATATTGTAAAACTACACAAAATTATTGTTTTATTCCCCTAAAAATATTAAAAAATTAATACAAGATAACATACATTTGGTAGGGAAAGGAAACAGGAATTCATACCAGTTCATCTGGATATTTTACTTTGATTCTCCAGAGAGATATAGAAAGCAAGCAGAGTTTTTATGAGCTCCTGAAAAGGGAATTTTCTCAACATAGAAATATTTCCAGAAAACATACTCCCTGAATACCCCAAACTTATAAAATTCATATGTCTTCCTCATTACCAGCTAGATTCTGAAGATAAACATCAACTATGTGATAAAGATTAAAATTAATAGCTACATATAGGTTTCTAGAAAAGTCTCATGCCATATTTCATGTATTAAGATTTATTCAACAGTAGCAGGTCAGCTACCTGCACTACTCTCTCAGATATCACAAAATGTATCACATTTGAAGTTTGTCGGTCACTTTTTCTGAAATTTTTTCTACAAATGCATTTGAAATTAAAAATAATCAGAGCTCTTGACTCTTTCTTAAGCTTTCTCTTCCAGTGACAAAATTTTTTTATTTAATTTAATTAAATCAAAACCAACTCAATCAGATTCTGATAAAAGTGCCTCCACAACTGCAAGTTATCACTTTAATGATGGTATATAAGTCCCCTCATGTCATGTTTATGTGATGTTTATGTTATTAACATTTTCAAAAGCACTGGCAAGACCACTTATCATACTGTTGTGTTTGTATCACTGACAGGACACGAGTGTCCTTCTGATGTGATTGAGATATGATTTGTGCCAGATGTGATTTCATATGAAGTGTTTGTACAGTATCTGTCAGTATATTCTACAGCTACACAATTTCTAACTATCTATGTCAATAAAACTTACTTCATAATATAACTTTCAGGCAATTTTCAAGCTTAAGAAGAATTCTCTTCTAGCATAAGCACATAAGTGAATAATTTGTATGCAGTTAAAAACAGATTCTCTGGAGGCAGATGTGATTTACTCCTAAAGTAGAAGTTCAGAAACATTAGTGAGGAAAGAATGGTTTTTCTGTAACTGCAATCCCACTATAATAGAAAAGTGCTCTTCAGGGACAACTTACAATTGAAACCCACAGATTTCTTGGCCTTTATCTTCATAAATTTCCCCTTTCTTTTTAATATCTTTGGAAGAGTAAATGGAAGGAAAAAAAAAGGAGATGTTAGATTGATATGACGATCCCTGCTACTTTAAATATGACATTTTGGCTTCTCCTGGGTTAGTGTGAAACCCATCCTGGCATCATTAAGACTGAAACTGAATTTTTTAAGTGGGAAAATGTACTCTTTATAAAATCAAACTTGCCAGTTATACTCTAAATATTTGGTTTACTTTGAAGACTAAACAGTGTTATACACACACAAGAAAGACTTTGGCCTGTTGGAACAAGTCCAGAGAAGAACCACTAAGCTGATCAGAGGGCTGGAGCACCTCCTGTATGAGGCAGACAGAGAAAGCTGGGCTTCTCTTCTCCAGCTTTGGAGAAGAGAAGGCTCTGGGGAGGCCCCATTGCAGCCTTCCAGTGCCTAAAGGGGACCTACAGGAGAGCAGGAGAGGACTTTGCAGAACGTCATGTAGTGACAGAGAAGGGGCAATGGCCTTAAGCTGAAAGAGGGTAGATTTGCATTAGGTATTAGGTAGAAATGAGGGTGGCAAGGCACTGGAACAGGTTTCCCAGACAGGTTGTGAACTCATTATCCTTGACAAGGCCTAAGGCCAGGCTGGATGGGGCTCTGAATAACCTCATCTAGTGGAAGGTGTTACTGCCCATGGCAGGGGAGTTGGAACTAAATAATCTTTAAAGATCCTTCCAACTCTAAATATTCTGAGATTCTGTGATTCCATTCTATGATATTCCATATACTTAAACTGCATAATTTCATTGAAGGCAATAAAGTACTTCAAACCAGTGGGATAACAAATGGTTAAAGATGTAAAGATGGCCATGCTCTTGGCTGACATGAATCAGAGGGCAAACGACACCAGTGTAGCTTGGCTGATTTTTTTGCAGTTAGATATCTCAGAGAATAAGAATGGGGAGTAGCTTATGGCAATTTCCCATATATGGCGTACATAAAGAATAAACATGATTATGCCTGTCTGCTTAAACCAGTTTACCTTAATGTTCTCTTTCTTTCAGCTTTGATCTGTTTCCAGTTTCGAGGGGGTTTTATTTAGTTTTTGGGTTTTTTGGGGGAGATGTGTGTAGCTTTTTTTTTCATGTTCCACTCTAATCCCCAGCATAGGTGTTTGCAAAAGTGCATTTTTTTCTGGTTTTATATCTCCTTAAAACATAGTATGACAATATGTAGGCTCTCCTCCACTGAAGTGGCAGAGGACCAGAAAAAACACTTTGCTATTAGTTTTCCGGGAGTTGATGTCTGCTAAGATATATTGTTCTTGTCCAACTGTTCCCTTTCAGCAATAGGGTAGACCTAGAACTGCATTTCATAAAATGAAGTCTAGAAAGGCATCACTTTACGTTTTACCATAGGCATGACGATGTTGGCTAAAGACAGCAATTAAGTTAAAAAATGTAATGGGCTTACACAAAACCCCACATGATTAGATTTTCAGCCAAGACATTGGTGAAAACACATTTGAAGTCTAATTACCTGAGTTTCTAGGTTGATGTAGGTGATGCCAAAATAATAGTGCAATTCTATCTGACAAAAATATCACAAAATAATGATAGTTGAGACTGCTGAGTTTACATTTGCCCCTTTAGTATCAACAAAGCGTGAAAGCTGTTGTGTCAATAATGTAAGATGATTACGTTACCTGCTTCTGAAGTTATTAATCTTTGTTGCAGTATGCCTAGTTAAATCAGTCAACACAATCTTTTCACTGGAAGGATTTTTGTTGCCAAATAAAATCTGGTAATGCACATTGACAAATCATTTTTCCATTTAAGATAATGCAATTAAAGTTGATTTCCCAGTAAATTATCTGTCTTTTCAAAAATCAGCAAGTAAAGCCCTGCAGGTTCGAACATTAATTATTTAAATGCTTGTAGACTATGCAGCTTGTGAGGTCTGGATGAGCAAATAAATTGAGGGAATGCTGAGCCCAAGCATTTCAAAACTCTTAAGCATTTAAAATAATTACTAGTTAAACCTGGAAAGCACTTATAAAAAGGTAAGAAATGCCAGAGGGAGGTGTCAGGAATAAGGAATCATTATCTAATCTTATTACTTATATATTTCATTAGCTAAAAACGATGGGGAAAAGGTAATTAAAGTCACGTTTGAGATCGTTGATTCTGTAAGGTAATGAGGAATTCTGTAAGATAATCGGGAACAAGTTTATGCTGATGTAAATGCAGACAAGTTTAATAATGACTATGAGGTTTTTAGACAGTTTTAGTGTACCAGCACTGGCTACATCAGTGGTACACAACTCATGTGCAAATTATTGCCTGAAAGCAAAAATCCTTAGATGAAGTTAGTGAAAATAACTCCTCTGAAGAATGGAGACCTTAACCTGAAATCTGTCCTCAATGATAAAGTTATTCCTAGATCTGGATCCAAGTATATTATTGTGTATTCCTTGCCTCCTTCCTACTTGCTGTAAAGTCTAGCTGTTTTTCTGTCCCTATTTCTTTGCTCTCCACAACAGACAATCTTAAGCCTACCTTAGGGCTGCTTGAATTTGAAACAGATGACTTAGATCTTCAACAAGCCTCCACACATCTCTCGAACTGATTCTTGAGCAGATAGTCTCCAAAGTTAAAAAGATATTTGGCTTTGTCAGCAGTATATCATATTTTCACTTTGATAGGACTTAGTACTGCGGTATAAAGAGCTAAAGAAAGGAATTTTAACCTTACTTTCACCAATAGGTGGAAAAATGTGATAGTGATATATGTAGGGGAATTCAGATAATTTGATAGGAGGGGAATTCCCTGAATTTTACTCTTATCACCTAGGAATCAATCGGGTCTAAAACATAGCTATAAAAACATGCATTTTGTCTTGGTGCTTTACCGTGAGCGTGACATGGGGCTTGGTGTCAGAAAAGGGATCCCAAGTCTGGAGAAACACTTAGGCCAAATTGGAGCCAGCTACAGGCTTGGGTATCAACCCAAGATCTGAAGAGGGAGACAGACTGGACTTCATAACACCTCTGTGGAGACAGTTTTGGATCCAACAGAGGATTCCCAGCCTCTGATCAGGGGAATATCTATCACTGCATCTCTTGACATACTCCTTATATTTGGACATATTCCTCATATCTGTGTGCACCTGGGATCTGGCCTATAGTAAGCATTGTTTTTGGTCCATGCTGTGTGTTTTAACCCAGAATAAAAAGAGAAATTGGATGATGAAAATTAAACAGATGTGAAAAAAGCCCAAACAAAAAAAAGTCAGGGCTAGCTGATGAAGCTGCAGTCTGAAGCTCCAAAGTTGTGTGCAGAAAATCTCCACAGCCTGGGGCAGGAGTAGGTTCAAACTGGCACAGCATGTGGGCATCCTGCATTCCTCCTGCAGGGCTGAGGCACTGTCAGTACCTGCTGGTTTTTCAGGGAGTTCTGTGGCAGTACTATGTTCCTGCTTTGACTGCACTATGCCACAGATCATGAAGCAGCATTATAGATACATAATAATAAAGTCACATGAAGGAAGGTACAGAACCAGTATCCTTGAGTGTAATCTGGGTAGATTAATGGGGATTGAGTAGGAAATTATGAAAACCAAATTTAAGTAGTGCAGGTAGTGAGAGTAAATTGCCTAAGAGATCATCCTAGCTCTATTCTCTAATATTGTCAGCAGAAAGAAAATAAACTCAGATCCAAAGTATGAAGAAATAGTTCATTATATTTAATGTTCAAAAAGCAATTGATTGAATTCTGCTATCTGTTACAACGGCAGGGTGTGTAGGGAGAGGGTGGGAAGTGCTGGCCATCCATGATTTTGTTCATGCGGAAAAATCTATGCAAGAAGTTTGCAGGGGTTTACTTCCCAAAATTGTCCAGTTTTTCCTCATTTCTTCCTTGCAGTTGTGTCCAGTATATGTACCAAAATAGCCAGATTTTGATATGTATCTTGTGTAGCTATTGCATGCAAACACAGAGAGTACGCATGGAGTATTAATGAAATTGTGTGATTTAGGCAGAAGCGCTCCCAAGGGTTAATCTGGCATTCCTCTTTCAGGAATTTATAATGACGTTTCTACTTCCTAAGACAGGAATAATACCTGTGAAAGCATAGTAATATGCTTGGAAATGAAAACTTTAAAAAATGAAGAAAACGTACATTATATTCTCCAAATCTTATTCATATTATTCAATTCTATGTTAAAAGTTGTATTTATAAGAAATATCTTGTGCTGCACCTGTAATGGATGCTGTTAAAGGGACTAAACTGCACTCCTGTAAATTTGTCCTATCTACTGTTTGGTGTGCACTTAGCCCAAGTACACCAAGGTACATGAAAAGATATCTTTGTTTAGCCTCCAATGAAATTACATATTAATTTAAAATATGTAACCAAGGAAAAATAGTGTTCAATTATGATTAAAATTTAATGTACTTGCATAAGCATTTCCTAGCAGTGTCAGGCTGAGGATACAGAAGTACAGAGCAAAATATTCAAATATGAAACCTCATTATTGCTTTTTTTTCTCTCTTGAAAAAAAATGAATAATTAACCTCAAGGTTGGAGGCTTACAATCACTTTATATTCCTTTTTTCATTGCTCTACATTAAAATACATATAAGGACATGTCTATATGTGTATAATGCACTGTGTTCACGTATTTAAAGAGCATTAGGTGCAGATCTGGCATTTATAAAAGACTGAAGTAACTCAAAAGTCTCTTGCCATTGTTTTTTAAAAGCACTTTGAGACGTCAGCAATCTAGGTCCTCTGAAAGATTTGCCCTTCAGGCCCTTGTTAGAGTCCAGCAGCTTGAGGTGTAGGGTTCTGGTTGGTGCTAGGAGCCCAGCCCAGAGCCGTGATTCCACAAGCTGCTCCCTGAAGCGAAAGGAGAACAGCCTTGACTTTTCTTTAGAGTCTTTGGTGTTGCATCCCTTCCTATTTGTTAGGGTCCCGAATCTGGACTTGTATATGTACAAGGACAACTGTATCATATTTTGTGTTCTCGGCTGAATGTGAAGAGATATGCCTGAGAACTTGGAAACCTAAACAACTGCTCTAGAAGTAGTAGCCTTTTACTGTGGGCCTGCATCAAATGCAGTCTTTCCAAGCATTTTCCTACTATAACCTGTCTGCTTAGCTTATATGGTTTCTTGTGGTTTTGTTGGTTTATTTTTTTTTGTTTGGCCGGTTTTTTTTTAACATGCTGAGGGTCTCTTGAGACTAATTTGAAAGAAATCAGCTTTTTTCTTTTTCTTTAATTAAATATTTTTTTGTGACACTGAAACAAATTTTTTTTCAATAGAAGTTTCCTTGAGTTCCTGAGATCCCAACAGTTTCTGGAATGAGAGAAGACAGGCATTCTCATCTATCACTTGGAAATAATAAAATACAGGAGATCCATATTCATATTCTGTGTCCTAGAAGTCATTGACTCTCCAGCTTGGGTTTGGAATTAGCTTGGTTTTGGTTCCATGATTTTTAAGGTCTCCATTTTTGAATGGGAAAGAAAGCAAAGTTTGTGGAATGTGAACCCACTCTTTTCCTACTCCCTGGCCTTTCTGGAAAGTGTCTTGTAGTAAGACAAAGAGGACCAACCTCCCCGATATTCAGCAGAGGGTATTTCTAGAGCTGGGCTCTAGAAACCCCCCAAATTCCTCACTGCCTCATCAAAACTGGGATTTTTATCAGGACTTTGCCTACAAAAGGAGCACTGTGTATGTTTTTCTCAGGTGCAGTTGTGCCAACAGATAGGAGGAATTTTTCCTTGAAGATCTGATTGCTTTAAATGTCAACATGCACTGTGTACATAATATTAATGAATAAATGTTATTTAATCAGATATTTACTTCAGAAAAAAAAAAGTGTGACTTTTCTTTTAATAGGAAAACAAGCCTATGTGTAGAATGTAGAAAGTATTATTACTGAAAAATACACTGGACCTTTAACTTGTGATAAATATGCAGGACGAGAGGGTTGAAAGACAGTTCCATTTTGCTCTATCACAGGAATCTCCAGTGGCACAAATATCATAAGCGATCCAAGACAGATAAAATTAGAAATATAGATACAGAATTCTAGATTTCCCCTGTGAGTTCACTCACTCACATATACTTAAATTTAGAAAATATTTTCATTTATATAGCCTTGATTCCTGTTCCTTCTTAACAAACAAAGCCCATGACAAAAAAAACCCACTAAAACCCCCTCAAAACAACTCCAGAAATAAGTTAATATTCTTTCTGCAGAATCATCGCACACAGGTACATCTCTATTCTAAATCTGTTCTTTATCATCTAATAATACTCAATGCTCTGTTGTACCCTCGTCTGCAATGTCATGAGTAGTTTGCCTTTAACCCAGAAAACCTGAAGGTTCCAGCCTGAGTTCAGAGGTGTTCTGCTAATTGCTGCAGAAAGATCAATGATTTAACCAGGAAGCATCAGGTTGTAAATATCTTCAAAATTACTCCTGGTGAAATACAAAAAGAGGCACATTTCTAGTCACTTTTGGGCTATTTTAACTCTTTATTCAGAGAAATAAGCCAAAGATTATCTTCACCTACCTTATATATTTTTCAGAGAAAACCTAGATAACTGCACAAAATCCTACCATACTGACTCCTTCCTTGTGATTGGCCTTGCCTTCCACTTTCCTCTTCTCTGAAAGAACACACATTTCTATATCTTCTGGTTGAAGGCCCAAGGAACTCTTCACCAGAACTCTTCCACATGAAATACAGCATTCAGGGTGCAGAATCTGAGATGTGAGGCTAGGTGACTCAATTGAAATGGAGCAATTTACTCAGCTTCTTCTCAAGGTAATGTTGCAGTCCTAAGCCCCATATGACCATAGTTTTGACTCAAAAACATACCACTGAGCCAGTGGCTTTTAATCTTTGTTTTGCATCCCAAAAAGAAAAACAAAAGCTCTTCAACAGTAAATTTAAGCTCGCTGACTTGGGCTTCTTTTTCTACATTTCTTCTTAAAAATAACTCATGAACTTTCTGGGGCCAAAGAAAATTGTTTATAAATGAAAAGAATGATTGAAACCAAACATTGGACCTCAACTCTTTAAGGTTGCATGCAAAATGCTTTCTCTTTTACTTTCTGTCTGAGATGGTATTTTCACTTCAGTTTTAGCTTCCACTTATTTCATTCTCAACTGAAATCATTAACAATCTCTATTTCCTCCCCCTCTTTCTTTCATTGCTTCTGACTGCTTGCCTGGAAAGGCCCATGCATCCCAAATATTTTCTGCACCCCTCTTCAAATGGAATGCATGTAAGGAAAAAAAAATGTTTGTCTGCAGGTTTCAGTCCTGTGTTGTCTTATCTGAGAGGGTGTAGTGAGACTTTAATACCTTCTTGTGAAAAGTCAGACATTTTCCGACTGAGCCCAGTCACAGCAAATCCAGTGAATGCATCAGAGTAAAGCAAGCTGTGAAATTTCTCCCTCAGCCCTGGAGGAGAGGAGCCCTTTCATGCCTCACAGGAGAAGCTCAGAATTCACTAGGCTCTCCCAGAACACATGCAATGTTCAAGACAAGGTGTGGAAATATGGTGAAATGGAAAGAATAGTGGAAAAGAGTGGCTAAGCTTAAGAGAGATTGGCATTAAAAAGTGGGGCAGCAGAGAAGTTCTTATTCCTAGTATTTAAAAAAAGAGCATAACACTGTAAGTGTAGAAATCACACTGTTGTTGTACCCAAGAAACTGTAAAATAAATCATTCAGAAGAAATATATAGCTATAAAGTCAAGGCATGGTATGAAAAGGTCGTGGTTCTTGTTTGAAGGGAAGACTCAGTAGGAAGAATATTATGCAAGCTGGAAATCATAAGGAAATTTCTCTGAATTGAGATTCATAATGGTGGCACAAATGAATCCTCTCCTTAGTTGAAGAATTTCTACAGGGAACACAGGATCTTCAGGGGACAAAGGGTTCAATTTCCTCACTGGACTTGTGATGTACAGAATTCAGAAATTTTGTGTCAGTCTAGCATCTCATCAAAACAGCAAAAGACACCCTGATAATTTTTCTCCTGTTTATGATCATGTGTAGTATATTAAATTTTCTTTGGGGAGATGATATTTTTTTCATTTTTTGGCATCTCATATTTTTCCAATGAATAAAAAATTAAATGTGTAAATGCTAAAACAGTGGAGCCTTGACAGAAAGTTCAATGAGTTTATCTATTTTCGTCTGAGAAAATTGCTGTCAGTTCCTATTGCAGCTCCCCAGGCTGAAAATGCATCTTTCATCATGGATGAGATCCTCATCTTGCTTTTCTTGTACGTCAGCTCAGCACTGTTCCTTTGACTGATGTGAAACAACTGTCACACTCCTGTACTAGAAGAAAATTCAGATTCTATCCCCAGCAATTTTCACAAATTTTTGTTTGTCCCTCTGTGTATGAACAAAAGCCGTATATTTTAAGTCTGGGTTTGTTTTGTTTTTTTTTTTTGATGGATTAAAGGACTGAAAAATTTTGTTCTCACAAGAGTGAGTGTGCTTTAGTATTCACAATTCCAAAAAGCACTAACCAGTTTCCCATTCATTCACTGTGTGTTTGGAAGGTTTAATGCACGCCTTTTAGCTGTGAATTCCTCTTTACATGTCTAATCTGACATAAAGCCACCAGAGAAGAGACTTCAGCTGGTAATCTTGAGACTGAAGATCTAAATTTTTTAGGATGTTAGTCACTTAGAGGTAGGAGATAATTCTAAACTTCCTCCTTTCTTAAGCTGCAGAACTGAGATAATTAGTGGTTGTTTTTTATTGTTCCACAAATTTTGGAAGAAGAATAAATTTCTGTCTGACAAAATAAATTATTTTAGAAAAAAAAAATTTGAAGAGATTTGTGCCACTTTAAAAGCCAGGGTAAATAAAGAAGGTTCAAAACTGGAAAAATTCTGGGCAAAATCAAAAGAAATTGTCTGATATCAAAGACTGAAGTTAAAAATCTTTGGCTAATGTTCAGTCCCCATGCTTTACTGAATTAATTAAATAGTTTAAAGCTAGTCTGGCATAGGCAAAGGTTGGTTTACATTATGCTTGAAATGTGTAAACAGGGCTTTGAACAACAGCACCGTGAAGGCCGAAAACTGGTGTACTGTGCTTCTCAGGGATTTCTTTAAGAGATTTATTTTTTTATGTTTTACAGCCAAATTAGTCAATGACTTAAACCTAGCTCTCTGTGTCAGAGGTCAAACTTGGACTGATTTCAGACTTCTCATATTCATGCCTCAATAAAAGTTATTCTCTCCAGATAAGTATCCAAACATTTAAACACTTTCCTGCATCAAAACTTAACTCCAGACCTTTTGAACTTCACTCAGTGCTACTACAAATCTAATCCATTCATGAATATTCATCTGAGGTAACAGTAATTGTAATGCTATTGTGTCACTTCTACATAATTGAAGACTCTTCAGCAACACCTGTGAGACCTGTCTGACTTTTAAACTAAGCATACCTATCTTTTTTTTTATGTTTATATTTTATTATACCACAAATACCACCCTGGGAACCTGGTCAAACAGATGATTTTGAGAGTTACCCTCTAAAGAAATGAGAAAAACATAAAAGCATTCTGCTGGGAAAAGTAAATTATAAGGGTTGGTTTCATTAGAAGGCACATAAGCTTTTGTGATCCATCTGTTGGCAGTAGCTCTCCTTACTAAATAGACTTGGATAGTAAAGAAAGAAAGAAAAAACCCTGCAAATTTAAAAAAAAATCTATAGGACTAAAAAGTTAGGCAGAAATCACTGTTCCAAGCTCTTAGAATTGTCCCAGGGAGAGAGAAAATAGGACTTGTTTTGTGCAGAACAGGTGGCATTTTCTCAAGCCACAGATGCCTGAAATTGGAGACAAAAATCTGATGACAGACTGCTGAAGGCCAGGAGACATATTAATGCAGACCTTCTTCATCTTCATGCCTCAACACTGCCCAGGATTCTTTGTCTACACCTGGGACAAAATCTTTCAGGAGGAGCCTGTACTGATAGCTACTCTGACAAAGCAGCTCAGATAGGTTCTCTTGCTTTTCTCTGACCCTTGTGTCAGCTTTTTGGTGAAAAGATGCTTTTAATGAAGCTTTTCCTGCAGTTTGACAGAGAGCTGCTCTCAAAGGTAGCAACTCGAATTCCCACATTGAGTTGGCCAGTGGTTGGCTTTAGGCTGGGATTCTTCCCTGTCAGGCCTATTGCATTCACCTCTCCCTTTGAAGAAAATTATTCCTTGGCTCACTTTTTCCTGTTTTTGGAATACTTTTTCTTTTCTGGATGCTACAAGCTCGCTTCTGATGACCAACAGCATTACTATTCTACAGGCCTGAAATTGGTATGCAAAATTGCCTTCCTTGTTAACAGCCAAACCTTTTCACTGGTTTTAAGCCACCATGGAAGCTGCATCCAATTGTCTGGTTAGCTACAGCTATGGGAGATAATGAGGCCATTTAGCAATCTTTCCAAATTGCTACCCTGTGGGTACTTTTTCCTTGGCTTCACTCTTTGTTAGCCTTATTTTCTCTGTCTCTAAGCCACAAACCTGAAATTTCATGAATTTGTATAATATCATGTACAGAAATCTTGCAGACAACTGCACCAGTTCAAGGGAAGAGATGTACATTCTTCAGTACTTGAGTGAAATATTTAGATGCAGAGAAAATGCCTATCCAGGGATGGTAAAGTTTTTGGCTGGAACACCTGAAATTCTCCTTGCTCCTTCAATTCACCATATATAAAATGGTGCTTTGGAAAACTGTTTAGAGTGAAAGATAAGGAATGATAATTAGCATGACACCAGCTGTAATATCTAAAGAATATTTGAAGAACAGAGGTAAACACAATTTGTAATACCAAATACTTGTCTTCAGACATTTCAGGCATTTTTTCACTGGATGTGGGGAAGAAGAAGATGCAAGAAAACCCAGAAATGTTTTGAAAGTACTGAAAGTGATCAGAAGTGTATTATCAGTCTGGCATTTCTGCATGCTCTGTAGGAGTCCCAATGCCAGGTTTACTTCAATGTTTCAGAACTTTAATTAAGCTTAAAGAAATTAGTCTTTAAAGGCTGTGGAAACACTTTTCTTTAGCATCATTGTGTTAGGTTCAGTATAGAGTCTTGAAAGACAGATTTTTCAAGGTCTCCAAGATACAGAGCTAGAACATTAGCTTTAAAAAGGGTAAAGCCTGCAGTCCCTCTATCCTCAGACATTTGTGGTTAGTCTGACCTCATATCTCTATCTTAAACATCTCTAGCCACTAATGTTAGCACAAGCAGAGGCTGGGGACACAGAGATGCCCTTGTTGCAAAGAAATCCAGTCTGCCAGGGCTCTGTATGGACAAAAGGGAAAGAGTCTTCTTTCTTCAGCTTTGCAGAATATATATGCATTTTGTGGCCCCAGACTCTGTTTAATCTACTAGTCCTGCTTGTGCAGAACAAACAGTTCACTGGGGACTCTTCTCAAGCCAAAAGCCTGAAAATCCCACACAGGACATTATGCCAGGCTAAAGGAATATGTAAAATGTAAAATAGCCACTCCTAAATTCCTGATTAGAAACACTAGGATAACACTTTCTATCCTTCCCTTGCAATCTTGTCTGAAATGGACATCATGAAGGTAACTTTATTAATATTTCACACTTCAGTAATATTTCAGGCAATGTCACATGAGAATAAAGCAAAAATGCACTTCTGAGCTACTTTAGTGACATCTCTCTAACATGCTTGGCATGCAAGACACAGATTCATCTTTTAGATGATTAGATAACTGGATTCTTTTTCCCCTTTGATGTCTAGAAGCTTCTTGCTCCCTTTTTGAGTCCTAGATGCATAATGTATAGCTTCTTTACTTAGTTCAGTGGTAAATTCTGAATTGCTTCCTAGTCTTCCATCAAATATGAGTCATGGGCCAAGTCTGCCTTAGATAACCTGCAGAGATTGAAGTATATAGTCCAGCTTGAATCCAGTGAGGAATATTTCTGCTCAGTTCAATAAAAGCTTTATGGATTTTTCTTTTTTCTTCTTTTTTTTCCCTTCCTCTCTTCCACAAACCTCTAAAACTCTAAGAAAAACTAGTGTATCCCTGACAAGCCCATGTTAAACCTTTCAGTCTCGTGTAGCTTTTCCCAATATCCTCAGAAGGAGGAAATCCTTCCAAAGCACCATGGTGTTTTGAGTTGGACTAGGTATAATATTAACACCATTATGGTATTATTTCAGCAATGTTCCTAACAGGACTTTAGATAAAAGCATTTTTTCCTTGGCTATTTTTATTCTCTCTGAAACAGCAAACAGATGTTAAAGCCAATAGAGAACATTTGTTTCGGATGTTATTTTGCCTTTCAAATGGAGCAACTGAATAAACCAACGTGAGCATTGCCTATTTAAAGCTGCACTATACAGAAATGGCAAATAAACATTGTTTTTACACATATGTTCATGCATACCTTCTTGCAATGTAATCTGGTAGATTTCTGGCAGCTGGAGCTCATGATAATGCAACAGTACACCACAGGTTTAGTTCAGTAGCATACCTTTTTAAGATTTTCTCCCTTTCCAGTGTAAAATGATATTTTTTATTGATTCAGTCTACATCATGAAAGCTGGCTAAGCAGACCTGATTGTTTGGCCAATCATTTAATTTTGTGCAATTCTGCTCTACTATTACCTGATTGAATCAATTCTAACATCTCTGACTACTTTCTAAATATTGTGTAGCTGAATGTTGGATTCATTCTCATTTGTTCCTTGAAGGTACAGCAACAGAATAGTAAGATTGGGCTTTTATAAGAAGATCCTGAAAATTGTGGTTTTTGTTTGTTACTAAATACATTCAGGTAAATTCTCTCCAACTTCAAGATATTTTCTTGGATAAAGATTCATGCTATTCATGCCATAACAATGTTACTAATACACACATTCTGCTAGCCTAATCATGAATGTTTGCTTTCGAGCATTACAGTTTCCAGGTCAGTATAAGTTAGCTGGACATTATGCAGACCTAAACTGTTTTTTGGCATTTTTGCTGTGGGCTAAAGCAAAGACTGAGCATCTCAGATTCCTAGGAGATAAAACATTTACAATTAAAGTGAGTAGACCTAACTTTTTTGCAAAATACAGCATCTACATCTCAATCTAAATCCAGTACTTTAGATAGACTAATGCTGGAAGTTATATATAAGCTGACATAGTCTATTCTAATCAAATGAAGACACAGGTCATTGCTTCCTCCAGAAAAAACATAATTTTTCAACAAAATGGAATTTTTGTGTTAAAAAACCTTTAATTTTAATGGTTTTCTGTAACCTGCAATGTTTATACTAGTGCTTTATGTAAATAAAATAAAGGCATAAAGCTATATCCCAGGGTGTGTGTAAGTCAGCAAAAACAGGCAACCTCTTCACAAGGAGTGAATTTATTGCCATTATTTTGCTAACCATGGGATCCCCAAAGATGCATCGTGGCTGAGTTGAAAATGCAGGCTCCATAAACTCAATTCTTGCTAGAGGATCACTGGCCTGCTGACCACATCTATTTATCAAGGGTTGTTCCCAGCTACACAATCACTTAGGCATATTTACAATCTTCCTTGCAAGTCATAGCTTTTAACCCATCCCTCCCTGCCGGGTAATAACATAAGAGACACACCCGTAAAAAGCAAATGCTTTTCTCCAGTGGATTAAAAAAAATGAAATCTTACTTGATTTAGAAAGATTTGATCTGGTTAGAAGCTTCTGAAGTATCAGTTCTATCTCAAAGTCCTACTGTAAATGCAAAGTTTCCAGTGTTCTAATTTGACCAAATGCATCAGACTATTTCCTTCTCTAAACTTCAAGTTTGCAAGTCATATTCATGCTGCATGCTTTGGACACTGCCACTAGATTTTCTCTAAAGCCATATAGGAGCATCGAACTATATTTAAATATTACTGTCTTAAATTGTTTGGAGATTGAGTGATAGCTGAAGTGGTAAGTTAGGAAGAGAATAGCAGACCTTGGTCTCGAGGACCGAGTCTTTTAATGTGAGACTATTAAGGCTATTATATTGTAATTAATTTTGTCCATTTATTCTCTGTCTGCTGAGTCCTCTACAAAGTGAGTGGTGACAGAGGCACATAATGTTGCAGGCTGCATAATGCCTTTATGACATCACCATAAATTCACAGAATATCACCAAAATAAAGAAAAAGATCATAGTTTGGTTTGGTTATATATATATTAATTTATTTTCTCTTTCATTTTGGCAAAAATTCCAATAACTTTTCTCACCAGTAATGAAAAGTATTTAGTCTTATTCTTCACTTTTCATTACATTAAGCAAGGAAATGTTAAAGAAGCAACAAGTTCATTGAGGCTGACATTCACTCAGTAGCAGCAGAGAAGTAGAGGATTTTTTATTGTTGCTTATGGTTTATGTTTATCTTTGAATAAGCTACTTTCATTTTGGGAAAAAATGTACATTTTCATCTAACTCAGACGTGTGGAACAGAGTTTTATATTACAACCATCATCTCATATTGGTGCATACTTTAATTTTGCAGGAATGATATCAAAATCCCATAGTCTGTGATGTAATTTGATCAGTTTTGTTTTAATTTAAGAGCATTCCAACCTGAAATCCACTCTGGGATAGAACTGTCTTGAATTCTGTAGTCAATTCTAGTCTCTCATTTAACAAAATCAATTTAAACACAAGATATGCTTGAGCAGGAACTGAACAAAAGCTGACTGATGAATTTAAGTATTTGCTCTGTGATATGTAGAAGTACTTCCAATTTCTTTACACAAAGAGGGTAGGTTTCAGTATGCACTCAAATCACCTGTAAGGAGGAATTCTCAGTGACGAGAGATTCATATCCTTGTAATATAATGCAGAGAATAAAGTAAGCTGCCTTCCTGCAGAGAACAATTTTCCCTACATTTTTTTCTAATAATGGAACCATCCACAGTCCCACCAGGCATCCTTTATGAATTCTTTAGAATCAGGAACTGCATATTTGACCCGGGCAAGATGTAAAATCATAGAATCACTTAGGTGAAAAAGCACCTTTGAGACCATTGAGTCCCGTTGTTAAGCCAGCACTGTTATTGTCCCTAAGTTATTCTAGTGATGCCATATCTTTCTCAGAAACGTTTTTTAGACATAGTAGTGTTTTGCAGTATTTGATTTCATATGTGTTAGTCTAACATTTGCTCCCCCCAAATTAAACTAAATATTAATTGTTGTATGTGTTTTTAAACAAAAAGCAGTAGGTAAGTAAAATAAGACAGAAAATATTGTGTAGTCAATTAGACCTTTTTGGTAAAAGTAATTTTATTATGATAATATTTCTTCGCTACAAAACATGGCCAATATCTGTGTGTCTTTCTGGTCAAGCTTTAAAAAAGAGTGCCCAAAAGAAACCACAGGCTTACTTCAAGCACTACAGTAAAAACGGATGGAGAAATGCATTTAAAACTCCAACTCATAACATGTCTTTCTGATGAATTATCACAAATAACAGCAAGTAGTAAATTTACTTTTCAGATTTGTAATTATTGTCCGAAGTCAAGTGCCTCCGTCCTTATTCCTGTATCCTAAGCCAGAGCATTATTGCAGCATTCTGGCAGCACTAGTATTCCCTAGTTAATATTATCTAATAATTAGGGGTGTTTCAAGCTAGGCATATATTCTTTCAAATTTTAGAGAAGAAATGCACAAAAATTAGAAATTATATTGGCATCCATAATAGACAAAGGATTTTTTCTAATGGAATTATAACAAGTAATGGGCTATCATTCAAGGATTAATAAAAAGCCCCAGAAAATTATCTTGCCAACTTGTATACCAAATATTTTCTGGATGTGACTGATCGATGTGCAAATGTTGCAGATAATACAATTAAAGGGCTTAGGCCCTCTGATGATGTACAAATGGCAGGCATAATAAACAATACCCTGTTTCCTGTAGTGCTATGCATCTTCTATAGGCATTTGTTACAATTCAATAGACCTAAAAGCATATTGTTTCTGTAATGTCTTTTGATTTGATAGTTTGTATCCATCATCTTCAAAGTACTTTCATTCATACAAAAGAAAAAAAAATTAGCAAAGCCAAACTGAGCAGAATGAAGTCTCTGGACTTCATGAAAGTATTATTCATTTTTAGAGAAATATTTTAAATTTTCAAGCTCCTTGAAAAGAGATTTTAACAAAATCTGAAGAGCATATGTTTGTTGCTGTTTTTAATAGTCTTTTAAAAGGAAAGTTTAATGTTTGTTGAAACTCTTTTTTTTTTCTACGCAATCTTCTTTCAGCTGGCTTTTTTCTTTTGGAGGTTTCCAATTAGATCTTTCTATTAATATTAAATTAAGTGAAACACAATTAATTTTATCCATTGAGACTATTATATCTAAATTTTCCTCATAGAAAGAAAATCATTCCTACTATGTGCTTTAATTATTTACTCACATTTCTTGGCATTGTTTCTATTTTCTGGTCTAATTAGATTTTTAAGTAACCCAGTTTTATTTCTACCTAAACCAAGGGACACGTTTCATTTTATGAAAACTAATACACTCATATATTCTTGAATATAACAAAGAATACATATATCTGTTTAAATTATACACTTTGAATATTATAAATACACTGCTTCCAGTGTTATTTCAAAACCAGGGAAAATCAATTTTCAAAAGAAAAAAATCTTCCTCAGCAAAGAAACAAAATTCTTAAGTAATATAAAACCACTGATAAATCAAAATCAAACATATAAATACCATTGAAATGAAATATTTAATGAGAAAATTGTGACAAGACAAAATTTTCAAGTAAAATTTTCAAGCAAAGAAAACAATGTCTTTAGAGTCAAATCTGTTAACTCACTGCTAAGCTTTCCTTTGCAGGCATACACATCCTTGGATAGACAGCCCCTGCCTGCATTTGTAAGATGATCTGCCATCATTTCAGTGTGCATTGCTTCCTCCCACTGCCTCATGAGCATTTTTGGAGGTGCCTTCAGCAGCCTGCAGGGGCACTGCCTGGTGCTCACCTCTTCAACCACCAAGCAGAACCTGAACATGGTAAACGCGACTAAAGGCTGAAACTATCTAGACAGGGCTTAGAGTCAAATGACAAAAAGATGAAACTGTGGTGAAATATGGATTTTACCATCCCTGAAAGACTCTGTCAAAAACATTAAAGTATTATTAGCTTTAGGTTCGTATATAAATGTGAATTTAAGGCCAAATTGTCTTACATTTCTGTGTATAAGGTAGGGTAATATTTATTCTATAATAATTTCTTTACCTTTTTTTTTCCAAAAGAAATTTGAGGTATTTATTCAGCTTTAATTGTCCAATAAAAACGTATGTGCACTTCTATCCTTCAAACTTTCTATTAGTTTCTAATTTCCTTTTTGGTCTTTCACAGAGTTTTGGATGTGAGGGATGTTACACATGCTGATCAAGTTCAGTCTCTAAAAAAGACAGCAAGATGTCATGGAACTACACCATAATCTGCTTCACATTTGAACAAACACAAGATGGTGAAACACTGAAGTACTGAGTCACAAGGTCTATGCTTGGGAAGAGACTTTAAAAAACAATCTTTTTGTTTCATGATCAGGTATACTGTGTGGGGTGGAGAGAGTTGGTGAGTATTCATACAGAATTATTTGCTTATGTTGCACATCTGGAAAATTATTAAAATGTTATTTATCCGATTATATCAAACTTACTCTTTGGGAAATACTAAAGTATTATTTACCAAAGTAGCATCCTTGTCCACTATAAGTCTGTGATGTTCTTTATTCTTTTACTTCTTTCTTTTTTTGTTTTACTTTTTTTCTTCTGTTAATGTAAATATTGTTATTTTTTACACACACACACACACACACACACACACACACACACACACACACACAAAAATAAACCCACTCCTGTCTATGTGTTCTTACAAAGGGAACATTCAGAGTACAAACAACTACAGGAGAACTTCTACTGGAAGTGCCAGAGCTGTGTGACACAAAAGTCTGCCTCATGTCTAAAAAACACCATTTTTGTTTCTTGATAAGTGTGTTTGTTTTCCACAGGGGAGAAGGAAGAGGAAAGATGCCAAAGGAAATGAAAGAGAAGAAGCAACAGTAAAGTTATATTAGTTAATTGAAACCCTACAATATTTGTACAAAAGAAAAATGTCAGATACTCAACAGTTATAAATCAGCATTGGTTTTTGTCACATAAATAAATTTTGCTGATTATAGAATGTACAGAAACTTTTATATTCCATTTTTGTAGTGACAAAGATGTTCACGTGAGGGTGGGAGTGTACTGTAAAAGACACATCTGTGAATATTGAAGCAATTTTCTAAGTCTGAGCCTGAGATAAGTCACTTATATGGTTTACAAAAAAGAGGAATACAAGCAGATTGTATCAGAGAAGGGAAAAATACCTTCTCAAAATCAAACAGAATATTCCTGTGATTATTTAGTGATCTATTTTATCCCTGTGACAGACTTCAAAAATTACCTGATGCCTCTAAGCACTCAAAGTAATGGTCCTCTCAAAACTGTGTTAGCAACATAATTCAGTGAAATCCAGGGGGGACCCTTAATACAAACAGAACCATGGAAAATGTTGTGGTCAGCACCAGCACACCAAGCAACTGCAGTAAAAATGGACAGAATTTATGGTACAGTGTTTCAACTTAGTTAGCTATTACATGGGATTGTTTGTATTGCCTTCATCAGTGCAGCATAAAATACGTCAGCATTCTATTTACATCTGTATGAGAGAAATGTCATTTGGGGAGCAGTTTGTTAAATAGCTGTAAATAGCAGTTTTATTATCTCCTTTGCATTCTTTATATCACTTTGTTTTGCTGGAGAAGAGTGAGCCCATGCTGCTCTGCAGACTCCTGCCCCTGCAGCTGCAGGATCTATCCCAGTCTCTGGGTGAGGGTAGAGGAACAGGGCTCTCTGTGTCTCTGCCACATTTCTCTTCATATTGACATGCTGGGTCCTAAGACAGATAGAGAAGCAAACAGCTGCTGAATTCTTTCCTCCCTATCACTCCTGCTTCCTTTTTGGTGCTCAGGATCCCCAGGATCCAAGCATACCTGAAATCTTGAGGCTCAACTATATATCTTATTCCTTGATTTTCTGTTCTCCTCCCATTTCCTGATGAGCTTTATGGCTGTATTCCAAATATGCATTTTTTGCCTTTCTTTTCAATTTTCTTCTTACTTTCATTTACACAGACTTTTGGTCTCTATGTTATAGATCTCTCCTCTCTGCTTTATCCATTGTGATACCAAATCTCACAGTGGGTTGCTTTTCAGTACAGCGTGCCATTTGTCACTCACATGCATAAATTGCTCTTCCCTGCTGTAAAAAAAGAAAAATATTAAATACAAATTTTTAAAAAAAGGGTGAAATCCATTCATCGTGGTGATTGGACTTCCCTGAAAAAAGTATCGATATCTGCAGCCTGATTTAAACACCAGATGATCTCTCCAAAAGAACCTTACAGACATGTAAATGGACTTGGGATTAATGCCATAAAATTAATCCTCTTTAAATTTGGTTCAAGATACTAAATAGGTCTATAAATATTGTTTTTAATTAGTCATTACAGTATTCCTTGGCTTCAAATGGAATCATAACAATGACAGCACAGCTGAAATGTTTCAAAATGGAAAAACTCACATGCTCAGAGGCTCCTCTCTCAAGGGTGTAGCAACTTTGCCATAACATCTTTCTTTCCTCTGGCATATTGCTTTGCAGCACTCTCCAGTTTTTGTATTGGCCTCCTGAGCTTTACTGTAATGAAAATCTAGAATAGTTTATAACAAATAGTATAAATTTTATATATTACTTAGCCTTGTATCACAAGACTACCTAGAGGTCACAGCCTATGCTGTATCCTCTTGTGCCATGGACTGTACAAATCCCTAATAAAATGTATCCATTGACCACTGATTTTAAATAAGGTACGGTGTGAAGGAGGAAAGATACTTAAGTCCTGTTTACATGCAAAGAATTGAGAAATTAAGAGGCTTACCAAGATAGAAAAATTGTCCACAGAGAAATCTGGCATGGCAACAAGTTTCAGAAAAATTGCTTTTCTTCTTGTTGACATGCCAAATATGTTTGGATACTTTGGTCTTGAAAAGATAAAAAATAAATAAAAATAGAATGGCAAAATATGAGAAGAAATGCATATCAATTAGAGTAGCAAAAAATAAAACAAAGATATACAGGTTTCTGAGTAAACAAAGGTTTATATTGTCAGCTGCTCTACTCAAAATATATCAGGAAGATTTAACCCTTTGAGCTTCTGAGAGTTTGAAAACAATGGTTTTGGAGCAGGACAAATGTCAGGTATTTTCATATTTGATAAGAGACATTATATTTTCAGTTTTTCTTTAATTCAGCCTGGAGACAGAAGATTGAGTAGAGAACTTCAGCCATCTGAAAGGATCAATTAAAGTATAACAGATAAACTATAACTGATAAACTAAAACATCTGCCTTACCCACCTCAACACCCCTCTGCCCCATGTGAATCACCAATGGTACATCACCCCATGTCTGCCAAATGCACAACCATGTCTGCTAAACACACAGGTTTAGAGGTCAGATGCAGAATGGGGCATCAGCACCAAATTGTTCTAGGAGACAAAACATCGACATTTTGCAGAAACCAATGAATATACAAATACCAAACAGAAATGGAAGCATGAACAAGAGCAGATGCCATGTCTTTCCTTGAATGACAATAGGGAGTCTCCACTCTCTCTTATCATTTTTCAAGCTGACAGGGAGGATTGACTCCAGCTGGATCAGATGTCACCCAGAATTACCAACCAGAAACCAGAACCGATGCAGCTGCCCAGACTTCAACAACAAAAATATGAAGGAAACATTAGGCAAACCTGCTGCAGCCAGATGTACATGACTGTAATTGCTGAATGGCGAGGTGGGGAGGTATAGCTTTCTGCCTGTGCCACTATACACCATAATATCTGCATTGCTAAAGTTAGTTACAGATGTTAATAACAAAAATTTTCAACTTAGAGCCCCTGACATGAACCACATGCAAATATTTTGTGACAACAATTCAGCACAGCCTGTGCCTCATCTGTGGGCCAGCTCTGTGTTGTCTCACACTCTGCTAGTAGAGGGTTTGGAAAAGGCCTGCTGCAGTATTGTTGTGGATCACATATGTGAACTCCTGCCCATCTAGATTAGGGACTGGGGGGAGGTGCCATAAATATCCATGTCTCCTCCCACACTGAAATAATTGACTGTCCAGGCCTTAGGCTTGAGAAATACTTCCAATTCCCACAGGATATCCATACTCTTGTGAGTTTTATTGAGATGCAATTCTGTCAGTGGAAACCACTCTAACAAAGAGAAACAACTGTTTTCGAACTTATTATTTTAAAATGATCTGCAAATACTGACTGTGCCTGAGCACCAAAGTGGAACTGCCCGTCGTCCCAGGGCCCTTCTCCTCCAATCTGCAGGGCAGAGGGCAGAGTGACATGAGGGGCTTAAACACATGCAAGGTGTTTAAATTTAAAATTATTTAAAAAGATAAAATATT
>VZTB01016970.1:211937-349302 GCA_013397245.1 Thryothorus ludovicianus | reverse complement strand
GAGGAGAGGAGAGGAGAGGAGAGGAGAGGAGAGGAGAGAGAAGCTCCACATTTTTTAAATTGTAAATCCGTCATTTTATAGTCTTTATTTTTTACATACCGCTAAGTGGAGACAATAAGAAACTTGCTTTAAATATATTCTAAAAAAAAAAAATCATCCCAAACTCACTATTTTCCATAAGTACATCTATGTGGACTTCTTTATTTAGTTTGGTTTAACCTTTTTAAGGTTTTTGAGGAATTAGAGAGGAAAGGACTCTGGATACATGAATGACTCTAAATCTACACACCCACAACAAATACAAAAGGGATAAAAACCCATTAATAGAAGAAAAGAAAAAGATAATTGCTGGATGCTCTGGGACAGCTATTAATTTGATTCCTGTATTAATCATCAGAGTGGCAGGTTGCCAGTTTCCGACTGTCTGCAGTTTTATGTGGTGGGTTATGAACATGTATGTAAATATTTTTGTAAGCGCTAGCTTTTGAGATAATTAAATATTCATCTTCTCTTTTGAAAAATTAAACATATTGGCAAAATTCTGCACTCACTCCATCTGAAAACGCTGAGCCTAGATCCTATCTAAGCAATTAGTCATGTATTTGAAGCACACTCCCATGTTTAACTCCATCTCTTTTCTCAATACAGTCTCATAAATTGTAAGTGAGAGAAATGCCTTGTCCCATAATAACTTGCCAGGCAATGAATTTGAAACAGGCAGAGATTCATCATCTACCTCTTAAAATCTTCCTCTTAAATGTTTATTTTTATGTGCCTGTAAAGTCCATTGAGTTCCTGGTGTCTGTAGGCCATTTTCCCTGGTCCATCTCTAGATTTCTGTTCAGGTTGATATTCGTGTCTCTATGCCTGTGGTATCTTGATTGCCTCATCCTCAGTTAGCACAATTTCAGCCATTTTACTACACAATTTATTTGAGTTTTTTATGTTTGGGCTTTTTTGGGTTTTTTTGGTTTTTTTTTGTAGTGGGTTTTTGTTGTTTTTTTTCCAGAAAGAGTAATAAATCTCAACTCCTCATCTGGAGATAATCCCTGCTTTTTCTTTTAGGAGTTATGACATACTTACTATTTCAAACTGTAAAACTTTTTAATCAATTATTTGATCACTGAACCTGCTTGTCTCGTTGGTTTCCAATTTCAAGACACTACGTCAAGTAGAGACAAGCTGTTTCAGAGTGTGCAAGTCTGCATATGGCCCCAGTCCAATGCAGTACCTAAACATACACCCGACCTCAGAGACTCCAGAACCTTGCCCTAAGCTACTTTCAAAACTAAGCTCAGTTACAGGTTTAAGTCCTTTGTTGAATCAGATTTAACTGTGATATAGGCAAGGCAAATCATCAGAGTTTCACTGACACACACAGGCTTGTTGAGCATTCAGCCCAATGGACTCTGCTGAGAAACCTTGCTTGAGTAATTAACAACAACACAGGATTATGCCCATGGGTCTCTCTTTTGTGACTGATGTTATGCATGCAAGTCCCTTTTAGTGCAATTCATCTTCCTTTAATTTTGCAATCCAAGGATTAGCTTGATCTAACATGATTTTCTAGGCTGCTTCTTTAGTCAATGGAAAGTGATGGGTGTTTAGAGAGAAAGCTGGATGAGTAACCTGGATTAGGTTTTACGAACATTAGGTTATAGGGATCCTAATTCATGCATCAATTAACTCTTCATTCTAAAGTGTTCATTTCAAAGTGCTATTCTAAAATCATATTTTTAAACATTGGAACATAATGTAGTGTAAATATTTCTTAGAATTAATAAAGTGTGCAACACTCCAAATTATTTCTGGGATTCCGTAATCAAATGCATGCTCAGGAAAGTTTCTTTTTAGATACAAAAATGTGCAAGAAGGGCATAAAGAGACAGAACAATTTATATATGTCATAATTTGCAGCATGTGGATGGGAAAAGTGAACTAACATTAGATACTGGTACATACACAGGAAGATGCAAAACGTGTCAGTAATTCTGAGGAAAAACTGCTGACTTGCACAAGAAATATACTGCTGTCCCTGGAGGATTGTCAGTTAAATCTAACACCTCTCTTTCTGAAGAAGCAGTTGGCTCAGAGTGTGTAGAAAAGGAAAAAGGAACCTAGGAGAAGGGCAGCTGCTTCCTCATCCAGAGATATCTTTTGCCTTGGAAACCAAATATTGTGAAATCCTTACCAATCAATTTATTTCAAAAAAGATAGAGTAGTAACAGAGGTAGATCAGCAATGTGCCTGACCAAATCTGTATGATGGACAGCTATAGATGTCTAATATATTTTGTATTACTATTGTTAAAGTCAAGGAGGACTTAATTAGGTGTTATTGTTGGGACCTCAAAAACGAAACAGGTATTTCTTGTCTGAACATGCAAAGAACATTCATATGCTGGAATTTTTACTATTTCTTTATTTTATAATGTCAAAGTACAATAGAAGGGAGGAAAAGAATTTGATTTACTTCCTCTTATATCCTTATTTTTCAAATTTCAGCTTCAATATTTAAAAAAACAATAGTTACTGTGTGGGGGGTAGGAGGAAGGGGAAATGTCCCTTTCTGTAATGATGAGGGGTTTAGGGGTTTTAGAAATGCTTGAATCTGTCACTTCAGCACATACTAAGGTCAAATCTTTTCAATACTGTAATAATGGCATGTTTTGCAGTCCCCTGAGGCCTGTTAGTGACAATAGCATTCCATTGCTGGCAAAATGAGTAAATGTTTTAGGACTTTTTTCCAAACTAGATCAGAGTACACCTCTCAAAGAAGTGGTAGTACTTTTGTCATGGTTGACAGTAAAGTGTCAATAGCAGCAGAGTATGCAAAACCTGAGAGAAGCCTCTTTTTAAATTGTTGTAAAGGATAATTTTTCAGATTTAAAGAAAGAGGAAAAAAGATAAAAAAAACCTAGTTGAGAAAGACCTCATCTATTCCTCATATTTTTTTTTGTCCTGAACAAATAACCTTTTTGTCTTGAAGCAGAGATGATAATAGTTCTCTCCTTGTTCTGAAAATGCCACATGCAGAAATGCAATCACATAGTAGCTGGCCTAATTTAGATGCATAAGGTATTAAATATTTGGCTGATTTTCTGTCAGTTCCACTGGACTTACTCCAGATTAACACAAATGTAACAATTTCACTCGTTGCTTATCTGCACCCTGGGTGATATGTTGAATCCTCTCAAGTACTATTTGCATTAGTGCCTTGATTTAGGGCTAAGGATCCCATAGCAAGGATATATTAACCAGGTTTATCCTGAAGCTGATACTGAGGCTCATCTACATAATTTGCCATTTTCCTTCATTTAACTGTAGCAAGCTGTCACTGAAAATGCCATGAAATTGTCCTGTGGATATACACTCACACCTTTTCTCTGCTCTCAGGCACAAAATGGACCCTCTGTTCATCAATTGCATTTTTGTTATTTAAAAGCTGGTATATACAAGCACTTAATCTACAAAAGGGTCATACAGAGACTAAATCTCTGTAAATGAGAGCTATATTTATCTGTCATAAAGACGTGTTTTGTTCATACTTTGCTACCCTCTCCTATGTCTTCTATAAACACAATCCCCAATTCAGGGCACAGTGTCATGAAATGCTACAGAAGCAGACATTTACAAAGGAAGCAGCTGGGACCTTCCTAGCATAGATGGCCTTGGAATACTATGCTCCATTCTCTGAAAGCATTTGCAAATGTTTAAAGTGTGGATGCATTTTCATTAGCATTTCCATACTGAGTGCCCTAAAGGCTCCCTTTTCAGTATGCTGCAGCTGCCCTGTGCTGCAAACAGCTGGGAAGGCAATGCCTGAGGAATGCATGTCATGCTGGATGTACACAGTGGGTAACTATACAAGATGTGTCTATTTTTCAGAAGTGTTACCTGTGTGGAGGTGTTTGCAGAGGTAATCTTGTGTCTTTAAACTAGTCCAGCTCTATTTATACTTCTGGGTCATTGCTAACATAAGTCCTCTCATTTCTCTCTCCCACCTAAAGCTTCTCTTTTCCTTGCACGTTTTCTTCACCACAATATATTTATCATACATATCTGTCACTAAAGTGCAAAATTAGCTTTTGACGCAAGTTAAATCTGTGTTACTGTCTTCATGTGACTTACACCAGCATAATTCAAATTTTAATTTTGAAGAAGTGATTCTCAAAAGGATTGCAATTTAGACTAATGTGTCTAAATCTGTACTTCTAATAATAATTCGTGCTATCATATAAAAGGCAGTAGTTAAAACTGATTAGATACATGGTATGTTTTGATTTGTATTTTCAAAAATCATAACCATGTAGGATTTGAATGTGAAAAAGACCCACAATCTGTATATGTTCTTCATGGAGAATGAAGATCCAGAGTTCTGTGAGCTTTTTATTTCTTTGTTATTCTTGTCATGCATATACTTGGAATATCCGAAGGCTGTATTTTAAATGTCAGGGTTAAGTTTCCTCTTTCTGGTTCAGAAGGCATGCAAAGGCATACAAAAAATGTTTTATTTCCAAGCTTAAAAACATTTAAAAGTTTCATCATGTTGAAAGTTTACAAGGATTTTTTTTGCACTTGAAGTAACATCTCAATATTATATGCCCCAAAGCCCTTAAAATAAGTGTAAATACTATGGCTAAAGTAATTATTTTCAAACGTTCATTTGGTTGCTTGCTAAAATGTGATTCTTTCTACAAAAAATACAAGTTTTGAAACACAGTCATGACTAGCTGAGTCATGTTGACCCCAACTGTAATACCTTTTACATTATATGGTACTTATACAGTATACATAGTATATACACCTATATAAATATACATATGTACTGGTTTTGATTCAGGGTAGATTTAATTTCCTTCCCAGTGGCTAGTATGGGGTTGTGCTTCAGATTGTGCTGAATACAATGTTGATGATATAAAGATGATTTTTGTTTTGCTTTGGTTTTTTTTTTGTTATGGTATTTTCTGCTTTTCTTACAGTCACACTGGTGAGGAGGCTGGAGGTGCGTGGGAGGTTGGGAGGAGACACAGCTGGGACAGGTGACCCCAAATGACCAAAGAGATATTCCAGACTGAATGACACCATGCTCAGGATATAAAGTAGGGGGAAGAAGGAGGAAGGGAATGGATATTTGGAGTGATGGCATTTGACTTTCCAAGTCACCATTATGTGTGATGGGGCCCTGCTCTCCTGGGGATGGTTGAACTCCTGCCTTCCAATGGGAAACAGTGAAAGGATCCCTTGTTTTGTTTTTTGTTTGTTTTCAGGGATTTTTCCTTCCCTATTAAACTGTCTTTACATCAATATACAAATTTTGTTTTACTCTTCCCATTCACTCCCCAATTCCACTGGTGGATGCATCAGTGAGTGAGTGGCTGTGTGGTACTTGGTGATTGGCTGGGGTTAAATCACAAAAATAGATGGCTTTGGATGCTGTGCTGAGGATAGTGCTGAGCCCCAGAGCTGCAATTCTGACCAAGAAGGGCAAAAAGCACTGGATGGACACCCTCAGCTATCTCCCAGGTGAGACCTAACCTCAGGAGCTCAGCCATGGAAGTGAGGTACTATGTGAGGATTCTGCAACCCACCATGAGAGCAGCAAAAAGCATCCAGCTCTCATTGCATGTCAGGAATTCTGGCTGGGACCACAAATATCTTTACTTTCCACTAATGGTCTCAGAGCTACATCACATGTATAGAAATGGAAAAGTCATTACATTCCTCCCAGGAAAAAAATGGTTTCACTTTTTTTTTTTTCTGTTCAGACACCCTGCATTTAGCCATTCCCTCTGATTTTTGTCCTGAGCTTTATGTTATATTTATTTGCACTGAAGTTCAGATGACATTTTATCACCTATCATTCAGTCTCTTTCAATTCTGTCTCTTAGAGCAAGAGACTTAGCCCTGTGGCTCACACTCGATGAGGAAACTTCAAAGAGCAGCACGCAGCTGCATTTCTGCAGCATGAATAAACCCTGACACAAATTGGCTTGGGTCCTGTGGCCACCAGAGGGGCCAAGGACTGTCACACGCATCTCCCACCACTGGCGCTGGGAGTTTCTAACCAGGTTCAAGCCCTCAGGAAATGCTCCCATTGCGCACAGAGACAGCAAGGGGAGGTTCAGGTTGCAGCCTGCTGACCTCCACTGCTCCACCTTTACCTGCACTGCCACAGGGAGAAGTCCAGATGGAACGGAGCAGCTCCATCCAGCAGCTCTTCCTGGGCTGGAAAAATCACTGATTGGGTAGAGGGAGGAAGCTTTGGTTGAACAAGTTAGTTGTTTTGTTTTGTTTTTACATGAATAAACCACCAAATATCTAAATAAACAATTCCTAACCGGAGCTAGTCACAACAAGATCACATTTTTCTGACTAAGTTAATTTGTGGAGATTTGGGGCACAGTTAATAATTTTTCCTATTTCTGATTTGCATCTGTGTGATTTCATTAACTGATAATTGCTTTTGATGCGGAATGCAGAAGATAAATGAATCATGAATCAATAAATGATGAGATTTCAGAGTCACTTATTGATTTTTATCTCCAATTTACTCTGCATTGAATTTAATTATAGCCATTACACTTGATTTGTTTGAAAACATTGCATGCAAATATTTGCATGAGGTTTGTTCAGTGAAATAATATTTCAGTTATTTTAAAATAAGTAGTGAGTTTTGAGCAGAAAAAAAGTCACGGAGTTGAGAAATAATCCAAGTATGTCAATCCTTAATCATTTTCTGGCAGCCCTTGAAGAGCTTTACGAGTACTTAAAAGCTTGTCTATGTAAAAGTTTTCATTACCACAATGGGAATTCTAGGTAATTTTTTTTTATTTCAGTGATTTGCTCACCTGAAAGTGTATTTTAAGTCAAACAGATGTAAATAAAGAAAGATTGTATGAACTAGAGTGGAAGTATTTGTTCTTACATTTTAAAAAGTGAAACATTATGATTTTTCATTTCATACTTTAAGACTAAATTTGCCTTGATTGCTATTCATACTGTAAACAGAAGTCTGAAGCTGAACCTTCTGCTTTTGAGTTTTAAAGCATGTTTAATTTAGTCTAAAACAATTTTCTTCAAGTGTTTGGGTTGGTAGGAAAACTGAAGTGATTTCATTCCACTGTGATAATGCATTTGTGGATACAAAACTGAAAGAACACTTTGATATATAGTGATATAAACACCTATGTATAAAGATCTAAGATTTTTAAGGGAATTTACTAGTTCATCTGTCATGTGAAGCATTTTCTTACAGTTATGGGCAGTTTTCTGCTAAATTTAATTTTGGTGCTATTTCTAACTTCCAGTTAGAAACAACAGCTCAATACAGTGATTTACTACTTTTTATTAGAGATTTAATACAAGAATCTGTTTTATGCAATAAAAGTCATATATATTTTCTGTTGTGGGAAATCCTTCATGGAGTAAAGGAAAACTGTCAAAATTATGATAATATAATTACATTGGTTTAATTCCTTGAGAATCACAGAAATAACAGCTAATAAAGAGATATAGTCTCAAACACACCGGCTATCACAAATAAAAATAAATAAATTTGGAAACTCTGATGTCTTTCTTAATTTCTGAAAATAAGCCTACTATGGATTGTACACTTTAAAATACATTGGTGCTTTGTAATCATCTTTCTAGCCTTTAATCTGTTTGTTTGGGGAGTTTTTTGTTCTTTCATGCTTTTATACTTGTACTGCCTTTGATAGCAACTTTATTTGGCAAAATTTCCTCCAGAACATCCCAGCCCCAGCATATTTAGTATGTTTATGCATAAGAGTGTGCAATCAGGAAATGCAGAATCTATCTTTTAGCCCTATCATGGGAATGGATATCTTAAAAAAGAGCATATATTTAACATCTATCAGTAAGACATATTTCAAAGTGAATTAAGATCAGAGTACTCCCATTAGTTTAATTTGGCTGTGAAGGAGGTCTATGAGCTGATAGTCATGTTAAATATCCATGTAACCTTCTATGTTTACTGAATTATATTACGTGTTTAAATATGTTTCAGCTATTTTGTATTAATAACAAAATAACAAATGTAATAGAAATATTTAATTGTGGAGGGTGGTTTTATGTTTTGTTTTTTTATTAGAAGTTGATATTTGGCAGAATACAAGATTATTAAGGGATGTTAAGAGGTGGACATAAATAGTATGTAGAAAACTTTGTATTTTTATTTTAAAAATTCTCCCCATCAAGTTATGTAAGCAAACCTTTGAAGATGTAAACAATAAAATTACACATAGTATCATTTTTTCATCATAGTGTTTCTCAGGGAAATTTTGTTTTCTGAGGAATACTGGCAATATATTTCACAGTGCTTAGAGCAAGTAAAGCAGTAAATGATTTTTAAAAAATATATGGAAAAGGAATATAAAGATTCTAGTTTGTTAAGTTTCACAGATTACGTTAGTTTCTAAGAACACCTATGTACAAATGACATACATTAATTTTGATTCAAATAAAATAATGCAGAAGATTCAAATAGAACAAGCTGTAGTGACATGTTCTTTTCTATATTAGGTTTGTTTTGGCATCTTTTCAGTTGATCCCTCAAACTGTAATAGGACTTTGATCTCATTCCTAAGAAGAGGAGTTAATGTAAGACATTTCTCCACCTAATGTGAGGCAAAAATTTGTGTTTAAAACAATTTATTTTCTTTTTTTCTAATCCCTTTCTGCACTCAAATTCAAACAAACTGTTGATTCCAACTGTAATTGCCTTTCGAATCAATGTCTGTGTCATTTTGGACTAAGAATTACATCTCATATAGAGAAAAGCTACTTGTTCCCAAGTGATTGTTTAAGCTGCTGAGACAGTGCTTCTCTAAACAATTTTCTGCTATAATAATTGGCCTGTTTCTATGCATGCAGTTGTATTCCTGTACCATTCTATTGTTCAGTTTAGCTGTGTGGTCTCCTGTAGCAGAGATTCAATATTCTCATAATTGTCACAAAATCAGGAATCCAGCTCTACTAATATGTTTGAACTCTGAGAAAAAACATTAGTAATTTTCTTTAAAGATCCTAATTTGAAATCACAAATACATTTCTTTCCAGCTGAACTAGCTGTTTGCTAAAGTGGGCCAGGGAATGGAAATCTTTACCACTTTCTGAGCTGCAGTATTTCAGCCTTTCCATGCCAGCCTGTGGCATTGTTCATTGCCCTGAGCACCTGCCTCTCCAGCAGGCAGAGAGCCTGACACCAGCCTCTTGGGCCACATCGAAAAATTTTGTGGGTTTTGGCTGGGACAAATTGTGTCAAACCCAAAAGCTTGGCTGCGTGGACATGAAGTGCTGCAATTTCATCCTTCAGTCCTCCTCCTCTTGCTTTTTTCCATCTCCCTGTCCCCTGTGATGCCATCCAGGCCAAGGGGGCCATGGAAGAGCTGCCCAGGGACAACACGTACGGCAACTGGTTGAGTGGCAAACACAGAAACTGGTTAGCCACATATTGCCCTGTGGAGCAACCAGCAGCTGAGTCCTGTCTGGCTCTCACCTCTGTCTTCTGCCCAGGTACTGATTTTTTCTCCACTTTCCAAGTTATTTTGAAGTGGCCAACAGAGTTCAAGTATTCATTGAGAATAAATGTTATCAAAGACAGGTCAAACAGGGAGCATGGTCTCATGAACTTCATTTCACTAGGAAATAAGATTGAAGAGGATGGGGGAAAAAAAGAGATGAGTCAGGGCTAAAATTTTAAAAATTTAGATATTTAATTGTAAACTATAATTGTAACAAACTGGGAAAGGTCATCTAGTCCATCCCTCTCATGAAAAATAAAGAACATATGTGCTGTTCCTGATCAGTGATTTAAACTCAAGAAAATATCGAGATCATGTAATCCCACAGTTCCTGTTTTGGGGCAGCCATTTCCTTGCCCTCCAGAAGAGAGAGAAAAAATGTCTCTACTGGAAATTAAGACTTTTTCTAGTATACAAAATGAAGAAACTAAAAAAAAATTAAACTCTTTCTTTGTCTGATGATTGATTACTTACCTGAGGCCTGCTTTGATCCATCTTCTTTTTTAATTAAACTAATCCAGCTCCTTCTGTTTTCTTTTGAAATTATTAAACCATATGTAATGCCTGTGTCTATCTCCTAGAGTACCTTTCATTCAGCTACCTCTTGCCCAAAGTATAATATTCAGAACTAGACATCAGACTATACCTTAAGCTGTAACGTAAAAGAATGCCTTTTTCTATCTTCCATATGACTCTGACCATTAATATATGCAAGAATAAGATCTGATTTCTTCTGTGACAGTTTCATATTCCTTAATTATTCCCATTTGATATTTCAATAGCACAGCCATGGTCTTTTGTGAAGTAGTGCTGCCATGCCATATTTCCCTGTTGGGTATTTCTACATATTTCTATTCCCTACATGAAGCATTTTGTCTTTTTGGCTTGTTGGTATGAAAAAATATATTTAGTTTATAAAGACAGTTTTAAATTCAGACTCAATTCTCCAAAAGGAACATTATATTTCTCACCCCACTGCATTCTGATGTCATGTAAATATATTACTCAAACTAAGAAAGGAACCATGCCAAAACAGAATACATCAGTTGAGGAATCCCAAGAGAAATGTCTTGGTGCTTTGACAGAGGCACACAGCTTACTTTTTAATAAGCAGAGTGGTTCAGAGTGGTACCCGTTAACACATGTGTTAGATCTAGATAGTGTCTGAACAATGCATTTCCAGGATTGTCATGCAGGTTTTGTCAAGATCCTTACTAAGTTCAGGTGTGTCACATATGCCTTCTCAGCTCTCTAACAGGACAGCTGCTTTGCCAAATTGACTGTGTCTTCTTGCACCTCAATTCATCTTCAAAAATTCACAATTTTTCCCCACTTTATTACAAAGAAGATGCTTCAAACATCTTTTATTTATTATAGTGTTTTTTCCTAGCTTTTGAGTTTGCATTGAAAGAGGATAGGCTCCTTCTTTTTCCCCTTTTGGTTTCCTGAGATCTTCTCCACTGCTAACAAGCGTGCAAAGATAATTGCTGCTAATGCAGGTAAGTCCATGCACATCTAGAGGGTGGCATTAAACTTGCAGCAATATGGATAGCACTGCTGCATAATGTCAACTACTATTGATAGCCCACACTTGGCTTCTGCAAATACCAAAGAGGTACTTAACATTTTCACTGGTTTGGTGACCACATTTCATACAAAAATTATATAAATTTTCTACAGAAAGGTGGGCGTACCCCTTCAAGCAGTAAAGTTGATTTGACCACATTCCACTTTTGTAGCACTGGGCTGCTAATCACCAATCCAATTAGGACATATTTATACTATTGAAAAAATAAGAAAACCACCATTAAAAAGTTGCATCTGCATTTATCTTGTCCTTTTATAAATTATTATACAAGAAAACTTCGTTATGTATGAAATGACATAACCATACAATCAGCTTCCAGCATATATTGAAGTTCCATGGAAAACCAGTCTGTTTTGCTTTCATGTAGTAGGATCTAATAATGTGAATTGTTAATAAGTAAGGCAGTTTTCCACAGTGATTCTCTGAAAATGGAGTATTTTGAGCTTAATTTTTCATAAAAGAGAGATGGCCTGTAATTTCTCCCTGGAATAGTACCACCAACAGACTGGAGATTTAGAATCAGCTTGAATTCAACAAGGAATAGCATGTGGTATTTCGATGTTTCCTGAGGATTTAAAGTCACATTAAGGTTTAAGTAGCTTTGCAAACCAATCATAATTGTTTATTACCAACAGAAGTAGTATATAAAATTGCTAAACTCTGAATTTTAACATCTATAAATATCTTGGTAATCATGAACTTTCACAAATATTTTCACAAAGATTTAAATCCCCTGATGTTTCATGAATACACTGCCTGTAAGCACGGCTATAAGTCCTATCAAGATCCTTCCTCTGAGATTTCCCTTTTTATATCTGCATCATTCATTCAGTGACTGAGCTCTAAATCCTAAATGAGAGAACTGGATGTTAAGCCAAGCTGCTTTTGTTGTTCTTATTGTTATTACTAGTGTGTGTGTATGTGTGAATGTTTGTGTGTGTGGGCACCTTACTGGGAGCTGGTTTTAAACCCTTTATGTCTGTCAGCTGCTGCATTCGTGTCTTCAGGTTTCTCTTGAGGAACTTGCAATTAAAGCATTTATACTTTCAGAAGTTGTTCTATTTAAGCTAAAGATTCATGCTTAAATATGGCACTCAAAGAGAAACTTTGTTTCACTGACGTGTGAAAGCCCCTCATGCTTGAAAGACAGCTGTAACAGGCTGTTACACAACAGGAGGAGAAGCAGGAAAACACATGAGAAAAAGGAAATAAATGCATAATTTGAGACTGAAGAACAGAGGAAGGGATGGGGGGAGGAAGTCTCAACACCAAAGAGGCTCATTAAAGCAAAAATGGAAACCAAGTAGTCTGGGAAGACCATTGGATCCAAACTCATATATCCTGTGATGTATTTGTCACAACAAGGGTAATCTGCTGTGATTGACACCCTTGGTTAAGTTTCTGCACTTTATTTACACGTCTTGTCTTCAGCGATAGTTTCTACTAAGACCAGGTGAGCTTGAGCAGATGTCCTTTCTTTGGAACAGCATACACTGTGAACTTGAACTTGGCTGAAGCCACCAGGTAAAAGTAAAATACAAAACAATAAGAAAATACTGTAATTTTTCTGGATGTTTCTAGTTTTGTATTTTTTTTTTTCTGATACTTAGTTTGTGAAATTTTCCTTTAATCATTTCAGATGAAAATATTTAATTTGGCATTTTCAAAATAATCAGCCAAATGGATTCCACTAGACTAAATAATGAGGGCCCACTAGTTTTATTCCTTTCTTTGTTGTACCCATCAGTCCTACAAACAGAAAACTAATTGAACAAGTGGAGTTGAAACTATGAGAATTCTTCATTACGTAATATTCAAATACTTGTAAATTCAATGGGTGTTAGAAGAATGGATTTCAAAACAAAGAAGAAAAAATTAGATTTTAATCCTTCTTTCCCATTAATATCAGCTGCTTCAGGGTGTCTGTCACATAAGGAAGGAAAAGCTGTATGCTTTACAACTGTACCTAGCACTAGATTTGTGTGAATCCCTTTTTAAGAGTGTTGATAACCTTCTTTAAGCATTAATCGTGCCTGTGTTTCTGAAAGTTTCAAAGGAAATCTGGAAAAGGAAGAGTTTATCTGAGGAAATTAAATTATTCTCAGCTGGGGTCTGGAGTCTGGAGATTCTTATAGTGCTTTATGGCAGTGTAAAAGAGTATGGTAGGATTTAATTAAAAAAAAACTATGACAGTCTTGTTTATTAAATTTTAAAGGAAGCCCTGTAGAGTTGTTTATCTACTGGAGATTCTTTAGGTTGTTTCCAAATGGATCACCATTTCCTATTAAATTAAAAGGGGTCAACTTTCAAAAATTACTTTAAATTTGTTTGTATTTATTACAAAAGCAGCTCTGAAGCTGCAATTTTTCAGAACTGTTATAAAACAGGGTTATTTCTGCTTACTTCAATGGGAGCAATATCCAGCTGCTACTGGGAAAGTTTGAAGGCCACACTTGAAAGTTAAAAGTTTAAAAAATGTCCTACACTAACGCTTCTGATTTTTGTTCTAGCAGGTATGATATTCAATTAATTGCAAGCACATAAACCTGCATGATTCTTCTCTCTTTATCATTCCAGAATCAATTGGCAGTGAGTCCACATGCCTTCTAGGGATCTGAAATCAAAATGTGCCACCAGCCTTGGAGCTACTAAAGATACCAGAGAAATATTTAGCTTGTCAGCTTTGTTTCTTTGCTGTCTTTGTGAAATAGAGTGTGCCATTACGGTGAAGACAGACCCATCCTTTGATATGCCATTGCTGGAGCTTTCTTCAGATTTTAGTAAAAGGTTCCTTCATTGCTGCTGTGAGTAGTTTATTTGCCTTTATTTCTTCCAGGTAGTGCTGCTTGTATATTGCCTTCCATCAAAACAACTCTCTACACTGTTAAACTGGGGAGAAAGTTTCCTGTGGAGCAGACAGTGAGGAGTGAGAGCACCAGTGGGACCTGTCCATGGTAGGAATGGATTGCATGAATGTTTAGCAGGGAAAGACTGAAATACAGGGGCTGTGGAGAAAACTCTTTTAAAAATTATCTTTATGAATATGTTTTATTTTTTACAGTCTATGTCCAGGCTCTCTAAACCAGGATATATCACCCAGCTCTCAGGGCTCTAGGTCAATTGGACCCCACTGCTTGGCATCCACCATCTTACTGCACTCTTTTCCTGTTTTTCAGTCTCAATGTAAATCTCTGGAGGTATGTGGCTCTGCACCACAGTATTTGACTGTCTGCAGCCAAAAATACCCCATGGCTGGGAGCAGATCAGACACATGGCAAACATAAAAACAGAGGCAGACTCCAACAGGAGCACATTGAAAGCAGAAAGCACTGAAACCTGCTGCTGAGACGATCTGTGGTTCCTCAGCTGGTGGGAGCTTATTTCTGGGTTCAAATGATGAAAAAAAGCCGAAAGAAATACAAAAGTGTTAATTGGGAAGTAATAGAAGGAAACGAAAAATGTGAATTAACAAATTTTCCTGACAAAAAAAAGATTTGCTTTGGAAAAATGTCCTGCATTAAAGACATTTCTGATTTTCATGAAAATATTCTAGGCCCTCCACTTTATAAAAAATATTATTATATACTGTATCCATATGGTTATCAATTTTAACCTGTGTTGTGGAAGAAAAACACAGAGGAAAATGCAAAGGAAAGTTTCATTTCAATTGATTGCTACCTCAAAAAACTTTGGATCAAACCAACAGTATATATTTATGTGTTTTTCTCTCCTCCACCCTCCTTGTCCCACCCAAGCCTTGACCCTGCTTTCTGTCATCTCAAAAAGGATTGATAAAACTATTTAATTCAGTATAAAACATTGAAGGTAGTTTTAAATAATTTATTTCATTTTATGAAACTGTTACTATTCAGTTCACATATCAGTCAGAAGAAAAGGAATAGCTCTACCTCTGTTACCCAGTCCCTTTGTGATTTGAATTTCTCTGTGAATGATAAAAATATGGGTTTTTTATCCACAGTAGCATATATGGGGAGGGTACTGTCCACGTTGAAGTGACAGCAAAACTTTCAGCAAACCTCTGCTCTGAATGAGGCAAAGGTAATTTTAAACTTCCAAATCTCATTAGTGTCTATACCTTGAGGTATTTTAGCACTGGTATGTGCTGCTGACAGCCTTTTCATATCCTTCTGCAATCAGTGGGATGAAGAAGAGAGTTAGGAATGGCTTTCCATCTCACATTGAAATGGTACTAACTAGAGCAATGAAAATCTGTCAGACTTGTCAGTAAGTTGGTGACTTGGCGCATTTACAGAGAGCCAGAAATGACACATTTTTATTACTGTGGGTATAAAACACTTAACAATGGGGAGAAATCCTCTCACCTTGTTCTTTAGCCTATATATACATTTTAGTGCAGTGGATGTGTCACTTGAGGATATGATTTAGTGGTGAACATGATGATGCTGGGTTAATGTTTGAACCTCCACTGCCCTCAGAGCCTGAAAACTGGTACCATGGGAATTGCACTGGGGACACATATGATTTACATAAGAATTTATCCATATTTGTTTGCTGTTTACTGATCTAAGAGAGTAGAGCACAAGGATCTCAGAAAATTTTCTTAGTAAAAACATTAACTGGGAACAACAGTTTGTTAAAGCTGCCCTAATAGTAGCTTTATTCACTGAAAGGGGGAGGGAGGAGACCGGTGTTTTTCCTAGACTGCTAGAAATAATTTTAGATTACCAGTGGTGGCCCTGTGTGGCACCTAGCACTCAGGCTGGGTGACAGCATTGCAGAGGGAGCTGCAAAATGACCCCACACCCTTGCCAGCCCCATCACCCTGAGAATTGCCCTGGCAATGCTTCTGTGCCAAATACTGCATCACCACTGAGGAGTCCCCAAACCCACTTTTCACACTCACCTGGGCGCCTCTGGCACCCACCACCCAAGGTGGTGGCTGTGGTAACAAAGTTGTGTTCCTTACAGCTCTTGGCAGGGGAGCCTGTAGGGCTGGGATGTGTCTGCTCTGATATGCTGACCCGAGTTCCTTTCCCTTCCGACTTCTCCTTTCCTGTGAACCATTCAAATTTCATATTAGACCATTTGTCCTGTCTGTCACTTTTGATAACCTGACTACTGCTAAATCCACTTGCTTTTAATTACTTTGCCATTTAATTTGTTTTAAACATCTGTGTCCATTTTCTGTCTGGGGTCATTTTAATTGTTTGTGGCTAATAGAATTTGAAAGGACTATAATTTTCTTATATTTCATTCTAAGGTAATCCATTGTGGTTTGCTACAGTCATCTGCTGCTGTTGATTTGCTGTCATACAGATAATTTAATTACCTAGAGATCATTGTTATTACCATAAAATTCCCATTTATTAACTGCCATATCAATTATCCACCCTTTTGCTTATTGATCTGAAGTCTCCTGAGCAACTGATCTCCTGGGGCACGTTTCAATCCAAGTTCTAGCAAGTTCCCTGGAGTCATGTAAAAGATGAAGCTGGCTCCTTTGGCATACTGGTCTCCTGCCAGTACTTTTTTTGAGATGCCCACTCATTGTGCAATCACCTGACAAATTTGGTACTGCAGTGGTTTACAGTTCTGGTGATTCATGATTCTGCTGATACTGACTGGCTATTTGTCTCCATTATTTTTACTTTCTTCCTTCTCTCCTGTGATTCACACTCTTCTGTGGTTTTTTTGTGGTTTTTTGCTGGTGGGTTGTTTGTTTTTGTTTTTGGTCTTCAGTTTCCATCTTCCTGTTTAATTTTTTATTTTGTTTTCCATCCTCTCCTCTTAGGCTTCTCTGCTTGGGTACCTGTCCTCCTGTACACTTCTGAATTGTGTTACCACCTTTTCTGTGTTTCTGTTATGCTGAATGGAAGCCCCTAAGGCATCTTCCTTCTTCTCACAGCAGACATTGGTATCTAATTTTTCCTTTCTTTGCTTAGACTTTCTGTTTTCTAATAGCAATTTACATTTTGCACTTATTGCCAGGGGTCTTCTCTCCCTGCTCCTTTCTGGCCCTTTGGAAACATTATTCTTATTCACCTCACCACCTTCTTCCTGATTATGTCTGGTAAAAAGCACAGACCAAGCATACATACAGTATTCAATACAGAGAGATTCTCTGTGAGTGTCTTGGCAGGTCCAGTATATCTTCTCTCTTGGGATGTAATAACCCTCTTCCCTCATATAAAACCTTTGGATGATATTTGAAGAAACATTCTAATTAGTTGGGAAGTATCCAGTTTACAGATGTGATCTGTCATTCAAATTTGGACTATACTAATGAATATACTTTTACAAATTGCAGCAATTTTCTGAAAATTGTGTGATTTATTTTATAAAATACTGATAAATATCAATAATTGCACACTTTGCCAAGAACGCCAGTATAACTGACTGAATTTGAGCTACAATACAAGCCTTTGAGATCTACATCATGCTCTCTGGTGACATCTTATCAATAAGTTCAAAGAAAATATTTGTGCTCTTCAGGAATTAATGCTCATGCTAGGCATAGGCTCCAGCAGCAAAACCTTCACCTGGCTCTGTATCTGAGACACCTCAACACCATTGATACTCTGTGATGGAAATTTGTTATGCTCCTCTCAGGAAATATCTTGGGCCCCAAGTTGCATCAGCTCCACAGCAAAATGGCCATGGACTGTATGGGAGATTCTTCCTTAGTCTGGACTTTGGTTTATGAGGTCTTTGTTCAAAAGCTGGAAATAACTCAAATCAACAGCACCAGTAACTTAGGTTATCCTGGAATTTAGGTAATCTTATATTTTCATGTGTAAAATTTCCTAGAAAATAATATCCAGCTTGTGACTAGAATAAATGTTTCTTGCATAATAGACTTCAACTTCTGTGCTCAGTAGCATGAGAGCTTCCCTCAACTGTGTTCACGTAGGAAAAAAAAAAAAAGTGACAACCCAAATGAATTTTCCAAAATATCTGACCACTCTTACAAAAATTCTTAGAGAATCCAGGAATTTTTTCTTTTCATTTAATTATATAAAGGCACTAACTTTCATTTTGAGGAAACATATAGTAATCATTATTGAATTTCAAATTATCTTCAGTTTCCTTTTTTTTTTTCTTTTTATCTTTTAATGGAAGGTCCTCATTTTAGCTGGTCTTTCTGCATTCATGTTACTGAACCCATATAGGTGACAATGACTGCTGTGAGTATTTGCTTAAGGAGTAACTGATAGAGATTTTGTATTTGCTCTGACCTTTGATCTGCTGGGTACATGTCAGAGAGACTGAAGGCGAGCAGAGTGCCCTGAGGAGGGCTGCCTGATGCTTCCTGTGGCATGAGCTCTGTGTGCATGGAGGAGAGGGGCACAGACTCCTTTTATCATTGATGACTGCTCTGGGTTGGGTGGGGGAGAGCGGCTGAGGGCCACTTCACTGCTCTTCATTAATTCTGCCTGATTCATTACTGCCTTCATTATCCTGGAAAAGCAGTTTAAAGTCTATGGACAGCCCTGCCCTTGTACATCTCTCACCAGTGAGGAAGTAGAAATAAAGAAAGCACAGGCCAAAGGGTTAGGAAAATAAGAGTACCAAAGAAAGACTCACATCCAATTTAGAGCTGTTTTGGCCTGAGTGTGTGAAGATGAGGTGCAGGGTAAGCACTAACTCAGCCAGTCCTGCCTGGCCAGCCTGCAGCCCAGATGCGGTGCTGCCAGCGCTGCACCCGAGAGCTGACTGCTCCCACATCACTGTGGTTTTACAAAGCTCTTTAGAAAGCTTTGACCTAAGCTTCACGACCACAAACTCCTAGATTACTGGGAAATTAATGAGGACTAAGCAGGCTCACCTTGATAATCTCTTCTTCCCGAACAGCACTGTAAAACTTGGCCCCACTTGTATTTGCTGACCAGGAGTTGTTATTTAAGTGCACCAACTAGAGTTCAAGCCTCATCTATGATTGATTGAAGAGATGTAGTTACTCTGACAGCATGACACTGAGGCTCTGGAGGGTAAGAAAAAATCTGAGAGGAGAAGGATGTGGTGATGTAGGGTTGGATATCTACAGAAGTTGCTGAACATCCTGGGCTGAGTGAGTCAGATATCACCAGAGATATCACTGTCACATAAATTAGATTATTATAATTTATTGTTTCATGTCAGTGTCTCTGGTCCTTGAAGTCCAGGATGAGACATGATAAGACAGAGGTTGCACCTGTGGCTGCTGCCGAGTGACCTTTGAAATAGCTGATAGCACAGGTTGCTCCTGGGAACAGGAGCAGGAACTTTGTGTTCATACTGTTTCCAGCAAATCCTGCCTTTCCTTGCTGAAGGAAAAAATGTGACTCTTGATGAAGGTGGCTGTGCTGAGCACAAAGTGTTGGAGACAGCCCATACGGCAAGTAAAAGAGATTTAAAAATTCAATTATCCAAGACCTTGCAGACGAACACCTGTTAGTTACTCAGACCAGCATCCAACCCTGCAGGAAAGGAGATGTGGAGCTTGCTGTAAGGTACATATGTTATAGAGCAGCCAGAGTCAAAACCTGCAAGGTCTGAGCCCAAGTATTTAGTTAAGGATTAACCCCAGCCCCAGAAGGGTCACAATCCTGAGCACATGGATTGACAGACCACTGCAGCCAGCTCAGGAGAAGGCTGTGACCTTGGTACAGGAGAGACACCCTGCCAGGCAGAAATTAGTCCAAATGGAAAGAACAACAATGCTTTAAGTGAGTTTTTGAGGGCAAGTTTCATGGTGAAGGAACAACAGCTGGGGGACTTTTTTCACTAACAACTTCTTTTCCATGATTTTTTTAATGGGTTCATAGGATTGAGTGGATGGGTTTGCATCATACTGGGAACTGCATTTATTCTGCTGCCTGTGAAACAAGAATATATTAATATCTCTTTGAAGCAACTGTGGGTTTTGTAGACGTGTCTAATGAATGAAAAAGAAATTAATTTTAGTATTTGAAAATACAAAACATGATGTGGGAGCAACAGATGTGTTGCCATAAGACGAAATTTAAACTTCACAATTTTTGCTTTTTAAAATTTATATTTGCCTACTATTGTTTACTCTCTTTATTTTCTATTGAAACGATATACCATTTATATTGGTTGGGATATATGAATTTTATATCACATCACTAAGATCTTTTATTTTTTAGTTAGCAATGCAATAGGAAGATATATAATACCAAACATTTAATGAAAGCAAATAGAACAAACATGAATAGCAAATCTTCTAATGAATAAATCTGAATAATAAAAATCCCTGTGGAATGTAGAGGCAGATAGGTTAATTCTTTCACTTGAATTTTAATCTTGACTGAAAAAAAATCAGATGACTTTTCACATTTAACACTTGGTTATCCTTAAAACTGAGAGAAAAGGACAATATATTCTTCATGTCTAGTCTATTCCTATATTTAATTAACAAAGTCAACAAAAGGATACTTATAATGTGATATCCATAGCATCACATAGCTTGGAGCGCCAGCAACTCTGCTCTGTTTGCTGGCAGAACTTGTGGCAAAATGAATTTGAAGAGCGCCCATTGAGCTAATTCTGAAATGTCATCACAAAAGTACAAGACTGCCCTCCCTTCTCCTCCTCAGCTCTTAAAACTAGCAGAGAAGAATGGATTAGGAGTTCTGGTATCTACCAATCGTTCTTGTCTAATCTTTGGGCCTTATTTTCATCTTTTTTCAGTAGTTCTTGAAAGACAATTAAAAAAAAAAAAAAAAGAAGAAGAAAAAAGTTTCAATGATTTAACCAAAAGTGAAAGCAAACCCTGACTTTTTTCTTCTAAATGTCAGTTCTCAGTTTGAGACATATCATTACTTGTTCATTTTAAAGGCTGGTTTTATTTTGATCATGAAACCTAGTCAGAGAAAATAAGGCAAATCTAGATCTTGGAGGGTCTCTAAGAAGCTATGGATTTTTTTGGTTAAAAATCATCAACCAGCTTTTATCTTTATAGGGTAAATCAAGGTTCTATCAGAAGTGTATGTCCAAGACTGCAAAATTGGATGATCTACACAAACCTGAGCCTTAGAAAACTCAATTTAATTCTTGGGAATTAAAGTACAGAAGATGCTCACACAGTCTAAATCACTTTTAGGATGCTATTTTTAACTTTGCTTGAAGGTCTCAATAGAAAAGTAATAAGGATTATTTATCAATGTAAACATTATTCTTATTTCTTCCAATCTGCTATATAAAATTTACTCCTTTTAAGGAATTTAGGATTGTAAATTTATTGCATGGCTAACATTATATTTAATAAAATCTCAGTGAAAAGGGAGAATTTTTTCCATGAGCTATTTACAGACTTTTTTCTCCTTTTGCAAATATGGATATCAAAATCAGATTCTAATTTGTAGCATCCAAGAACACACATAACTTTTGGGCTGGGCTGCAGAAATCATCTTATATGTCAAACTAACTCCCAAAAGGGGTGAAATGTTAGCACCTGTTGATTCAGAATTACACTTTAAAAAGTATGTAGAAATAACCTGATCTCAGACACCCAAGAATGACAACAATACATTTTCTAGAAACTTGGAATATTGTCAGGTTTTTTTTAAATAACATTCCATGGTGTATAGCAAAGAAATTAAACATCAATTATCCCTATAATAAAAAAAGTTCTTTCATTTAAATAAAGATCAATATGAATGAGGAAAATGGCAAATATTCTATACACGCAAACACACGCTTTTTTCTTTTAAGAAGCAAAGGAAGACATTTAGTTTCTTTTTTATTTTGTTTTCTAATGAAAAAAATTTTATAATAAAAATTGATTGCATTCAAGATTGAAAGGACAACTCAAAAACTGTTTGAGGAGCAAGAACCATTCTGATTGCAGCTTTGAAATTTTGCAGCACATGGATGATAGAAGATACACCATAACAGACACTGAACAGAAAAATAAAAGCCTGTGTGTCTTCCTGCCTGAGTTATCAGTGATTCAGAGATACCTTTTCACTGTGACACAAAAAGCAGACCCATTTGCTGGCGCTGTCACGTGTATCTTCACGTATCTCCAGGCTACCCCTCTGGGTACACAAGGGCTTTCCTAGTTTGGCAGGGTCTAGCACACTGCTAGGTGACTGGATAGCATCAGATTTTCACACTGCACCACAGAAAATAAACTGAAAACAAGTTTATTATGGGCTATGTTTAATCAAAAGTTTCTTAGCTGTGTCCATGTTGTCCATCTCCTTTAGCAAGCAGGGAAACAAGATAGTTTTAGTATTAATGATTTGGAAAAGGCTTCTGAAATGGAGGAAAAGAAGAAAATGCGAATTTTTTAAAAAAGGTAAATCCTGAAGTAAGAAAAAGGGCAGAGAATGCCAGAGAGTCAAATGAGCAACATGATAACTGATGAAATATTGTATTGTCTATAAGGTGATATTACAAATCCTAATCATCTACTTTAACAAATCTAATGGAGTCTGCTTTCCTAATTTGTGGTAAATGTTGTGGAATTAAGTTCTATATAGCAGTGGTCAAAAAAACTGACAAAGTAAGAAATAAGATGTTACAATGTAAAAGGATGGGACAGATTGCCTTTCTGAAAGTATTATTAATGTTAATGATACATCCTCAGCTACAGTATATGCTAAATTCTGGTCAATCTCTTTGAAAAAGAGATAAAGAAGTTGTAGAAATAGGTGATGAAAATTACTAAGAGCATGACACAATTTCTGTGATGACAGATTGCCAAGACTCTCTTGCTTGAGAAAGAAATGAATTTAAAAAAATACAACAAATCTGTGTAAGATACAGAATGTCATATGAAAAAAATGCACACATTTTTCTTTACAGTTTTTCCTGATTTTGTCCTAATACTAGAATAAACAAGTCTTCAATGAAGCTGCAAGTCAATGAATGTAACCTTAAATGGGACAAATTGCAAACTTAGTAGGTGAACTCATTGCCACTGAGTTTTGCCATTGCCAGCTTTAAGGTTAAGCTCAATGTCAGCATCATTTAAGTATGTATGCAGGTAAGGAGAACAGACTCATTTCTGTGATGGTTTAGAAGTCTCTCAGATTGCAGAGTGGCCACAAATATCTTTGCTGCCCCATCTGAAGTAAATACAGTAATTTATAAAATCATTGTGTGTCTAGTCACAGACTAACGTTCACTAATGAAAACAGACTTACTGTGAGCAAGGTTTTTTAATAAAAAAGAACCCACTATGAGTATTCTTGCCCTTTAGTTCCTTGAGGAAAACTCCTTAAAATCTGTGTGCTGTGAGAAGCAGGATGAGGGATTGAAAGAAAAATTTTGCCCAACCAACTTCAATTCCTATTTTTCTATGCTCCTAGGGTACACTACACTGCACTGTACAACCTTGTATAGCGTACTGATGTAAAAATGTGATTAGCCATAAAAGTGAATGTATTCAATTGTTAAAATGGTAACATTGAATGAGAGGAACTATGAAGAGAAAAAAAAAATGTTTTCCACTAAGTGGGAGAAATAAGCCTCATACTACTACCAATCATAACAAAATATAAACATAACTAAGAAAAATCAGTGCCTGGTTGAGAAGAGACACTCTGGATAGCCTTACATTCTTATTGAAAGATAAATGGATCATTTAAAGACTGCATCTACTACTTATAAAGCTTCTAGAGAAATTTCTGGTTTACCATACCCTTTCAATGAGCACATAAAAGTCTTAAGAGCCTGACATGCAGATCCCTGAGTTCTGATAATTACCTTTCAGCAAGCAATGGAAGGCTTTATGTGATTTATACTGTCATGAGGAACTTTTGTCTTATTCTGAAACAATGGAGAGGCTACCATAATAGCATATGGAATGAAATGCAAAGCAAATGAAAATACAGGAGATTAGTTTTTGAGACTGAAGCACACTCATTGAGAGAGAAAAAAAGAGAAAAACAATTCAGAGTTTTATTCTCATTCACATGTTGAGAAAACATTGAAGAAAATTGATTTGGCAAATCTATTTTTAAAAGGTGAAAAGGAAAAGAAACCCATCCAAATATAGGGGGACAATAAAGCAAGTACACATTTCTCTCTGCAAACACACAGAGAATTGAGAAAAGTTACAACAGAGAAAAGCATGTAACCAGCAAATGACAACAAATTGACTCGCTTTAGATTCACATACTTCATGTAGAAACAAAGAAAATACTGGCATGTTCCAAACCTTATAGTCAGCTCAGTCTGAGTAAAAAATCTTTGAAGGTAACTAGAAAGGAAGTTCAAGGAGTTATTGAGTCATAAAAATTTTAGATAGCAGAAGAAACCCCTAAGGTTTCAAAAGTGACAATTTCATAACTAACACACTTTTTCATAAAGATAATAAAAACTGAGCAGAGGGGAGCAAGAGAAATAAAAGAGAAAACATCAGTACTTTTAGCATGCTAATTTTTAATTTTAAGTTACTCCAAAGACCTATCCTTTTAAAAATATTCTCTTTTTGTGTAAGGATTGCTCACTGTCTTTTTCAGGAGAAAAAGATGTTCACTCCAAAACCATGGGAATACGTACAGAACTCTTGTCTCTACAGTAGTGAGTCTGTATGTAGAAAAGAGCAGTCTGATGGGCAAGCAAATCCTGCTATAGAGATATCTAAATATGTGCCTTTGGGACTACACAACACATTGTTCTGGAGAGATTAAACATTCTTGTCAGAATCAAGTCAGAGGTGTCATTAAGGACTACTCTAGGACTGTGTGGAGGGATAATATTTTTGCTTGGCTGGACAAGATGGCAATTTATGGTCCCTTCTAACACAATGCATTCTATAATTCTGTGATCTTTTAGGAATTATTTTGCTCAGAATTTCAAAGAGCAATGAACAATGAAGAGATTGCACTCCCTAGCAATGAAATTTTTAGCTTAAAAAAATGTCTTGATCTCTGGAATGTGTAATATTACTTTTCACTGAAAATTTCATTTCTAAACATAAAGCAGAATATGTATTACTTCTCTAAAATTACTTCAATTTCAAGCTTAAGCTATTGCTAGAGTTTGTTACTTTTTATGTGCTCAGAAAAGCAATTTGACCCTCTTATTTCAAACTAATCATAATTAAAAATCCTTGACACATGACATCATAAGAAGAAAATTCAGAAATGAAATAAAAATAAAAAACAGAGATAGTATACCTTTTTATTTGTAAGAAATGGCCTTTTATCCACCAGCTATCATTTCATTTTATGCCTTTCCCAACTACTGAGCATTTGGAAAAAAAGAACATTAGCATTTGCAATGCTGGCTTGGCAACTTTTGGGAGACAAGATTTAGGCACATCCTGGTCCACTTGCTTCCTTGCATCAAATTGCCTGGTTAATTCCTCTAGCTGAGACTTAGCAAATCTGACAAAACACAACAGCAATATTAAAATAACCCCAAAAAACCATTTTAGATAAATGTAGTTCTGCAAATGCTTTTGACCTGAAGCCAATGCAAACACTGGAAATGCAAAAGGAAGTGATCAGAACACAATTTCCTTGTTCCAGCACCAGAGCTTTTTCCATCTTGTTGGTAGGGTAAGGCCATTGCTCAAGCACGGCTGCACCCTAATTGTGCATTAAATCTCGGAATTTAAGGGGTATTCTGATAACTTGAAGGTTGTTTATCTCTTATGTACTTTCTTTCAATAGACTGCCCTTTACAATGCAGGTCATCTTCATGTAGGAATTTAGAACACTGTCAGGTGCTTTACACAGGTTTGCAGGTTAGTAAAGTCTTTCTCATAGTTGTAAAAATTGAATTCTAGTTTCTGTCCATACATGGTTGAGGGGGTTTCTGGTTTTATAGTTGAAACTATGTTCAAGAACAATGGTGTTTCCCATTAGCTATATCAACGTGTACTTTTTGCTTATAAACCTCTTGGGCATGATGCCATTTTTTCAACAAGGAGTTAATTTATGCTTTGTGTGAAAGCAAGTATTTCCTCTCAGTTCAGAGTCTTCAGACAATGCAGAAAATTCCAGAACTATTCTCCAGGTAGGATAAAGGAAAACAAGCTGTTCAGTTCTACTTGGAATCTACCCATGTAATTCAGGTCTTACTTAAAATGACTCTTTTCTAAAATTACTTGCTTCTTATATAGAAATGTTTTTCTCAGCATTTCATTTTCTTGCCCATGAACCTGTCATGCTATTATAGTCAGAAATGGACGCAATATTCCACCTGAGTACAAAGGCACTATTCTAACTGTAGTATTATTTTCTACCCTGTTACCTTTATCCATGTTTCCCTCTTCGGGCTCTGATTTTATTTTGGTGTGACTGACATTTTTTATCAAACATCTGTTCACTATGGCAGTGTTCTGGCTTTCCCTTGTTCTTGATTTCTTCTAGCTATATGCAGACTAAATAGTTTGTACATAAAAGGGTAATCCTCTGATCACCACTACAAGTGGACTGGGAGGATGCTCACAGGGGATCCAGAAGTGGACTTTGTGAAGTGAATGAGTTCACTCGAGCCTTACATGTCAGCCTCGGCTGAGGCATGACTGGGGCAGATATGTGTGTTTGGCAATTATTTGTTTACTTCGAAGAAACAGGGAATTTATAACCCAGAGGCTTAATGAACATGTTGGTTCTTAGCTGCTGGGAAGTTGAACTGCTTATACTGACCTTCCATATTCATTATTACTTTTCCTTAACAGTATTGCATGGACTCTTTCTTCATTCAGAGCTCCTTAATGATAGTGGCTGATTGGTAATATAATATGTAGAGTAAAAAGTTCTGTCTTGTATCTAAAGAGGCAGCAATCAAAAGTAATTGAAGTAACAGGTTAATTGTTAAAAAAGTGCAAATCCTGACAAATGCATCTGTATTTATATCTCTACAAGCGTATTTAATTCAGTGTAGTTGTACATTTAGCTGTCTTTTAAACATACTTAACTCTACAAGCTGTAGACAGCAGTTAACAGGCACTTCTGATTTAGACTCTGGGCATACGTACACATTTAATTTTTTACCCTTTTTTTTTTTTATTCCTGCCTTTATTTTCTTACTCCAATAATTTAAAAGAGATAATAGAATGAAGCTTTTAAATAAAATATAAAGGCTCAAAAACTGACACTTGTGTTTCCTTTATCTTAATGTTCAAAGCAGGTAGATGGCATTATTCCAAGCTTCCTTTCTCTTATGCTTTTCTCTGCACTTACTCCCAAGGCAAAAGTCAGCTACATGGTTTGCATATTTAGTGCCCTCTCTTCCAGATCCCGTAAGATTAAGATGCTTTAGGTAGGACTTTAGTCAGATCTATATGCTTAAATCCAAAACTTCAGTCCTCAGAATCATCAAAAAATTTATCAGCTTATGGCCTGCTCTGATAGGCTGCAGTGTGTTGGTCTTGGCTGGATGCCATGTGCCCACATTCCTCCCCAGGGGGATGGGGGAAAAGAAATATAATGAAAGGCTCGTGCTTTGAGAGAAGGACAGTGAGAGATTACTCATCAATTGCCATCATGGGCAAAACAGACTCAACTTGGTATAACTTTTTATCAAACACATCAGAGTAGGGCAATGAGAAATAAAACTAAATCATAAAAACACCTTCCCTCAACCCCTCTCTTCTTCTTTTATTCTTGGGCTCAGTTTAAATTCTGAGATTCCTGTCTTCTCCCTGCTCAGCAGTGCAGAGGAATGGCAATGGGGATTGTAGTCACTTCATCCCACTTTGTTTGAGCCATTCTCTCCTCAGGCAGAGGACTCTTGACAATTTCCCCTGCTCCAGCACTGGGTCCCTGCTACAGGAGTCAGTTGTCAGTGATTTTCTCCAGTGTATGTCCTTCCCATGGAGCACAGTTCTCCACAAATTGCTTGAGGATGTGTCCCTTCCATGGTATGCAGCCCTTTGGAAACAGGCTGCTCCACTGTGATTTCCCCAATGGAGTCATGAGTCCTGCCAGAACACCTGCTCCACCATGGGCTCCACTCTCCAGAGGTCCACAGGTCCAGCCAGAAGCCTGCTCCAGGTTTTCCACAGGGTCACAGCTTTTTCTGGGCATCCACATGTTCCAGTGTGGGTTCTTCCGTGGGCTGACAGTGGATATCTGTTCTACAGTGAACGTCTATGGGTTGCAGAGGGACAGTCTGCCTCACCTTGGACTGCAGGGGAGTCTCTGCTCCAGTGCCTAAAGCACTCCTCCCTCTCCCTTTTCACTGACCTCAGTGTCTGCGGGACTGTTTCTCTTGTACATTCTCACCCATACAGTCTCTGGCTGTTACTGTGCAGGGCTTTTTTTGCAATTCTTAACTCTGCTGTCCCAGAGGTGCTACCAGGACTGATGGTGAGTTGAGCCTTGGCCATCAGTAGGTCCATGTCGAAGCTGGCTGGCATTGGCTCTGCTGGACACAAGGAAAGCTTCTAGCAACTTCTCAGAGCAAACAGCCGTGTAGACTGCTGCTACACAAACCCAGTACACAGACGCAGCTCTGTGCATCACCAGTCCATGGAGGAGGTGGCAGCCTCACCACTTTGGGCTGTGAAGTTATGCTTAGAGGATTTGTCTCAAGATTCAGAGATGCTTTAAATACATCTTACATTTCCCAGTAAAGTGGCCAAGAAAGAAAGCTAATTACAAGGGAAAGGAAGATGGGAGAGGAGTGTGGTATGTAAATATTTATTTCCTTCTAAGGAAAAAACCCTACATTTAAGCATTGGTGGATGTAAAACAGCTGGCAAAGTATAAGAGATAGAAGAGCAGATTGGATGACCCTAAATATTTGTGTTTAGCAGTGATTCCAGGACAAAGTGATGAAATTTAAAGCTATGCATGGAAAGGGAGAGCAATGTTTTTGAAATGGTGACTGAAATATAGCCCAAACTCTGCTTCCTGAAAATGGAGTTTGTGTGTATTTCACATGAAACTGCAACTGGATAAAAGAACAGTGTGATTATGGAACAAATTCCTGCAGTTTCTGGATATCATTCATTTTTCTCCGTGTTCTCTTTGTGGTGAACTTCTTAGGAAACATGGGACAGAGCCAACAAGAGGGAGATAAGCAAACCATCTTTTGTGAATGGAGTACAGCCTACACAGTGCTGGCAGTCTCCCAGGGAGCATTTAGATCCCTTTCTTTGGCTGATTTTTAATCATAAGTCTGATCTTCTATTTCAATCTTGAAAGAATAGGGCTAAGAACTAGATTTAGTGACAAGGACTGACACGCATGGATGATCAGAGTTGCATTAGATGGTTTTTAAATTCCTGCTTGCCTTTTTCTTCATCCACACATCTTTGCCCTCTCCCTTCAGGTTACCCGTGCAGATGCTGAAGACACAGATCCCAATGCAATGCAATGGAAGAGGCGGGTGTGTCATACTAAAAATCTTTAAATTCCAAGATTAAGCAGGAGACTAACTAGAATTAGGAAACAAAGTGAAAAAATCTTCATGGAATACAGACTTCACAGCCTCCCTTTCCTCTCCAATCCCTGGACTTTTGACATCTCTCTCAAGGCATCATGGAGGTGTCTCACTGCCTTTACAGAAATGAGCATAGAAAAAAAAAAAAAAAGAAATGTTTTCTCAGCAGGAGGAAGACCTGGGTTAAATTTCCCCAACCAATACAAGAGATTAAGCTCCATGCTTCTTGCTGTGCTCTATAAGCCTGCTTTAATCAAAAGGCTACAGGCATCTAATTCAGGGTCCTTGATTTGTCTCTTTGATGTTGCAGTGCCCTAGACTGTAGTCCACTTTTATCACCATGTACTTCTGGGTCTTATGCTCCACTTCCATACTGTGAGCTCTTTAGTTATTGTGCTCATTCAACAGGAAGAATTCTCCAACACTTAAAATTTCAGGGTTTCTGAGTCATGACTCTTACCCTTGGTGCTGTAAAATCAATCAAAGGAAGAAAAATGAAAAAAAAAAAAGAAAAAGAAAAAGAAGATTATACATAGCAGAGCTGATATGAAATAGCTCTTTGCTGTACCTTTCAGTGCTATAGAGAGCAGTCAAAGTATCACAGTGGGATCCACTGAAAAGCTAGTTTGCTTTGACTTTTTATCCAGACTGGGAATTATCCCAATGTTTTTTAAGTCCATGACATTTCAAGTCATTCTGATTGCCTTTACACTTTCTTTGTCCAATCCTTTGTCAGTCAGTTGCAGGAATGGATGGAGTTTTCTGCTTGGTTCTGTTTCACTTATTATTTTTTTTCTTAAATTCAACAAATAAATAAAAAATAGCAAAGTAAATCAAAGGTGTTTAACACTAGATTGAGTCATCCAAGTCTACACCACTCTCTTCAGCTGAAATAGGTACGTAAAGAATGGCATTTCTCAAGATCTCCTCTCAGTTTAGAAAAGAAGGACAAAAAGATCCTTTGCTAGAGTTAATAATATAAAGACATTCCATTGGGAATTTTGAAGGAAGAACAGAAGTGTAGGGTCATATCTTGAGGCTGTACTTGAGGAAATCCCTATTATGACGAAAAGGAGAGCTCGCTAGGTCTGAGTGAACAAAAGTGCATTAGAAGGTGTAATTTGTAATCTCTTGGTAAGGGTTGAGCTTCCATAAATGACCCAGACCCAAGAAAATATTCAAGAACTATTTTTCAGTTGCTAGGAAGGGCAGTCAGAAAGTGCACAGAGAAACCTTTCTGTCTCTAGCTGGGTGCCCCAACCTCTGGAACTCAGCAGTAGATATCCCTGTTACACACCAGGCATGAGGGCAGAAAATTTGAGGTGATAACATGGACACAGAGGTGAGACATGGACAAGACCATGGCAGGTGTGTTGCAGGTGTGGCTGAAGTGTTAAAAGCAGGGTGCTCCCTGAGGGAAGAGCTGCCCCATGCAGGACCCAGCTGTGACAGCCAACACACCCACCTCAGGGCTAAACTGAGCCCATCAGCCAAGCTGGTGGTGCCTCTGGGGAAACACATTAAAGAGAGACTAAAAATGATGGATAGGCAGAAGAGGACAAGAAATCTGTTGTTTAAATGTTTTTGTTTCTCACTACCCAAATCCATTTCAATTATTAAGTAATTGAAAAGTTTTCTCCATGTTGAGTCTGCTTTCCTCCTGACAGTGGCTGATAAGCAACACCCCTGATTTTATTTCAACTCACAAGATTCTCATCCTATTTCACCTTCCTGAGGAGTTGAGGTAAGTGAGCATCTGAGTAGGCCAAGATTAGGACAGCAAACATAGTCAGTGACACATGGAACATGGAAATCCTCAGCTCGGGTTCCCCAGAAGAGAGGAGAGAAGGAGTTACTGGAGAGATTTCAGCAAAAGGCCACTAAAATGTTTAAGGGACTGGATCATCCTTCCAATGAAAAATGTTCCAACCAGGAGAAGAGAAGGCTCAGGGGGATTTTTGTATCATGTGAAGGGAAGTCATAAAGATGGAACCAGGCTATTTCAAATTGTGCCCTCCATAGGACAAGAGGCAATGGGCACACACTGAAACGCAGGAGATTCCCCTTGAACATCAAGACAGACTTTTTCACTGTGAGGATGATGATATTCTGGCACAGGCTGCCCAGAGAGGCTGTGGAGTCTCCATCCTTGGAGTCAGATATTAGGAAGCTGTCTGGGCATGGTCCCAGGCACATGGCTCTAGAAGGCTCTGTCTGAGATGAGTGGGATCTGGATAAAATTACCTCCAGAAGCTCCTCCCAGCCTCAACTACTCTGTGAGTGTGTAAACGCAAAAGGTGAAAAAGACATCTTTTCTAAAAGGAGAACCAAGACAGGACATCATCATGGTAAGTTATGATGGAAATTAAGCAGAAATGCAGCACTTTATAAGAGAAATGTTGAACTACAACTTGATTGAAATCTCTGTAGTCTGACTTGATTAATGCAGGAGAAGTTATAAACACAATGATTTTTACAATCTTACTTAATATGATGAAAAAAGTATGAAGGGACAAAAATGGTCATTCTCATACTCTTCAATTTAGCCATAAGAGGTGGTATCTGCCACTTTGCATAAATCTTTAGTTTATCATCTACAACTATAATTTTTATCACAATTTGCATGACCTACTGATAAGAGTTCTTTTTCATCATTACAGAACATGCATTTACTTTTATATAGTCTTTAAAATTTTGTCTAACATGAATATTAAACTAAAGGAAATATAATTTCTTTGCTTATACAGTGTGTCCATTGTCATACATCAAAGTATTAATTAATACGTACAGTGCTACTAGATGTCACATCTCTCTATAAAAGCTGTATTTTCTTTCAACATATGTTTTATGTTTTCACCAAAGTAGAAAACAAAATTAAATAATACATTCCCATTGCCACTGTCTTTTTCTGTTGCATTTCAATCTCATTGTAACTCTGGGTTTTTTTTTTATTCCAAAGCTTTTTGCTTGCTATTTCCCACTTTCACACGATTACATAAATCATGTATTCACTTAGAAACACTACTGAATGAAATCATATTGCCCATGTTTATTGGATTAGTTTTGTAAGCATAACTTTTCTAAGCTTGCACACAAATGAATACTGCACAATAGACCTTCTCTCCTCCCTTTTCATTGCATCAATCTTCTCACCCATATCCTTGCTGTCAGTGGCCTGTAGCTTTTACCTGTATTTTTAGATCATGTACTGTTTTATTTCTCATTATTGTTTTTGTTTGTTTGGGATTTTGGGGGTTTGTTTTGTTTGTTTTGGGGATTTTTGTTTCTTTGTTTGTTTATTTTTGGAGGGTTTTTTTTTGTTTTTCCACTGTTAGACACCTAATAAAATAATACTATTTTCAAGGTTGTAATTTCAGATATCTATTTTGCTATAGATGTTTTGTAAATCTATGCAGGTGCTGATATTGCCTCATAATTAATTAGTGCTTGGAGCCTCAGCTCGAAAGTAAAAGCAAGTGGGCAAATTAGTGGCAAAGTATTTATCAGATGAGTGAGTCCTAATTCCCTGGTAAGCTAAGATCAAGCTTAGACACCTTGGTTTGAAATACTTAGATCAGGAGAATTTATGGAATAAATGTAAGATATGATTATGATGATACGATACGATACGATACGATACGATACGATACGATACGATACGATACGATACGATACGATACGATACGATATGATATGATATGATATATGATATGATATGATTGATATGATGATATATGATATGATTGATATGATATGATATGATATGATATGATATGATATGATATGATATGATATGATATGATATGATATGATATGATATGATATGATATGATATGATATGATATGATATGATATGATATGATATGATATGATATGATATGATATGATATGATATGATATGATATGATATGATATGATATGATATGATATGATATGATATGATATGATATGATATGATATGATATGATATGATATGATATGATATGATATGATATGATATGATATGATATGATATGATATGATATGATATGATATGATATGATATGATATGATATGATATGATATGATATGATATGATATGATATGATATGATATGATATGATATGATATGATATGATATGATATGATATGATATGATATGATATGATATGATATGATATGATATGATATGATATGATATGATATGATATGATATGATATGATATGATATGATATGATATGATATGATATGATATGATATGATATGATATGATATGATATGATATGATATGATATGATATGATATGATATGATATGATATGATATGATATGATATGATATGATATGATATGATATGATATGATATGATATGATATGATATGATATGATATGATATGATATGATATGATGATATGATCTACAAGGGCTACTATAAATTATGTACTGTCTCCCTAAATTGTTAATATTTCTTGTTACTTGTGCAGGCATCAAATTGACGTCACTCAAAAAATCCTCTACATTGAGCAATCTAAAACAGCATCTTAAATACAGTCGGCCTTAAAAGAGCACAGAAGTTAGTCTTAATTTGGCTCAGTTTAAGAGTGGCGAAACTTCAATTGCTTTTTATTTTCCAAAATATTTGTCATCATAATGATTCAATTTCGATTATCTTCACTGTAGCGCAGTGAATCTTCAGGCCTGACCGTAACTGTATTCAGATTTTATAGCTTTGCTACTTTTACTGGTAGGAATGAGTTCACAACCAACATTTTCTAAGCATTTGAGGGTTTTCTTTTCTTTTTTTGTAATTTTAGATTTAAAATTTTTGGCTATTTTCTGCTCTCATTTACAAAGTCTGAGAAACCACACAGGCATAAAAAACCATAACAGAAATCTTCGCTGTGAATTTCACTATCACACTTTTAAGGAATTTGTCATTTTGCTTACAAGACACGTAAGTCTAACCTGTTCTGAGCAGGAGTAGCAAGAGCCAGGTGTTATTTGACACAGCCTCTCCTCAGTCCCAGTGGCAGGAGTAAGGGGAGACAGCACCGTGCGGAAGAGCCAGTTGGTATTTGGCTTTCCATAAATTGTTTCTTTTCCTTTTGTTATTAATATTTTTGCTGTTACTGTTCTTTTTCTTGTCTCACTGCTGTTTCCAATAAGTTGTTTTTATCTCAGCCCACGATTTTCACCTCTTGTGCCTCCAATTTCAACTTCACCCCACCAGAGCGGGAAGGACAGGGAGATGGGAACACGTGAGCAGCCTCTGGTTTGGGCAAGTCTCAGTGGAGCCACTGAACTGGGGAATACCATTCCTGAACCATGATGGTATTAAAATTAACCTGGCACAAATTAATTAATCTTAACAAGATTTAGAGTATTAAGGCTTCATGATTTCATGTTCTGAGCCATACAGCTTTACCCTCTGCAGTATCCAATATTAAGAACACAAAATTAGAGAAATAGCATATATTTCCTACATCATGTATTTCAGTTATGAAGATTTATCACAAATATTCAGAATGTCTTTAATATTGTTTGGCTATTAGACTTGAGATTCAGAGTGAGAGGATGGGAAGAAAATAATAAAAAGTTCTCTGTGTAGAAGAATAGGGAGTAATTGTCTGTTAAACTAAACCGAACTAGCAAGCTGAGCTTAAACTTAACTGAAATATAAATAAACCTTATGTAAGCCTTTAGAAGACTTAAAATAGTATGCTTTCAGTTCCGGAGTACGTTAATGGTCTGAGAAATAATACTTACTATACCTTGAAAGCAGCTACCTAAGGTATGCTGAACTACTTTATGGAGCAGCAAATGCCAAATGGAGGTTCAGGCTTTGAAGCAAAAGTGCCATTTGCATGTAAGTGACTCTCAGAGTCAGACAGCTGCACCTCTGGTCCTGCACATAAATGACATTTTTCAGGAATGTAGTAGTTAGGCATTTGAAACCCTATTTGTCATTGTGCCTCAGACTTGTTGTTAATCATGGATTTAAAATAAATTAGGCAAATACATTTTCTGCTGCACAGATCTTTTGACAAAAATGAAGGATGAGTCGCATTCTAGTCAGAAATTCAATCCATATCTTCTTTATGATCCATTATAGAAAATATTGGTCCCCATTCAGTTGGAACTATACCTATTCAATGTTACACTTGCTGGAAGGAAGAGATATTTTCCATTTGAATAGACAGAGAAAACAGAGGATACACAGGAGTATACAGGATGTCGCCTTAGGCAATCACTTCAGGTCTGTTTATTGCTTGATACAGATTTTACATCGATTAATTAATTCAGGGTATAATTTTTTTGCCTACTATAAGTGAGAAATTAGTAGCCTAAATAAAAGGGAGGATTTAAGTTGGTAAGGTTCATGTCACCTCCTGCAGGAAAAAATAAAAAACTGCTGTAATGCTGCTGCAGGTCACTGGTCAGGGAGCAATAATCTGGGAACAGAGAGACCCTGAGGAATGGACAAAGATTTCTTACACATCTGAGATGGTGTAATATGTGATTCACTTTGCTCTCTGGGGTGAAGTGAGAGCCCTGCCCCTGTCCTGGAGTGCTGGCACTGGAGCCCAGCCTGAGCCTGTAAGAGATGATCCACCTCCAATCCTCTCCGATCAGGTGCCATTGGCTTTGTGAGGATTAACTTGTTCATCTTGGCATGAATAAATGACAGATAATGACGGATATGGAATATCAACTCTTTTTCTTCTCGTTTTGCTTCCTCTGAGAAACACCTTTCTTTTAAGCCTTGCTGAAGAAAGTAATGTAGGGGTGTGTCTAGGAAATTGAAACTGAAACAAGACCACAAGTCATGTTGAACTCTCGACGGCATCGATGACCTGTTTCCTGTACCTGAGACTGCAAAGTCTCCATATTTTAAACACATTCTAAGATGAAGAACCATCAAACTATTTCTTACTGGACTCCTACTGGTTTGTCTTCAGCTCTGAACTGATGCTTGCCTTGATGTGCCTGGGTTCTCCTAAAGTTTAGGCTGTCCCTTAACAGCCACACAGATAAAACACAGGGACAGTGTCCATATCCCAGGAGCCTTAGGAACTTCAGATTGGCAGCTATCCAGAGAGAGTCTACTGTCCCTGGCTGCACACGGGGCACTGGCTTCTGCTGAGAAGGATTAGCAGCAAGAACACTGATCAGGTCTGAAACATAATTAACCCCCTATCTAGATGCATAGGAGCTTGTTCTTCTTAACAAGGTTTCCACAGGGCTTGATTTCATCACTGCTGCCCTTCTGAAGGACCTTTCAGAGTTATTAGTTGTCTTCTCTGACAGTTTACAGAATCGTTTATGTCAAGCTTAAAATGAAGATCCTTGCTTTTAATAACATCTCTGTCACTCTGTCAGGGAAGTCTGCATCTCAGGTAATTCTCTGACAGAGACTTTCATGCAATACTGTTATTCAAAACTACTATACAAAAAAACCAAACTGTCTTTCATCTAATAGGAAAATTCAACAGTTTATGGCTGAAAGTTAATATCAGTGAGATTAAAGTTGAAATAATGGAAAAAAATTTGATTGTCAAGATAATTAGCCATTCAAATATGTCATCAAACAAGTTCTGGTTTTTTTTCTGCATCTGTATTTATTTTTTGTCTTTCACATTTATACATATTCATTTTTCTCTCATGTTTGATTGCAGTCTTCATCATAGCCTATGACATCAAAAGCTTATCACATAAACCAAAATTTACCTTAAGATTTCATGATCAGCAATCCTCTAATTTTTCTGGTGCTATAATTCTTAAAACTATCAATCTTACTTGTATATGTTCCATATCTCAGTGCCGTTAATTTCCAGAAAATGGGTTTTTTTGCAGCTTATAAATTCCAGTGCAGTAGCTTCCTTGTATAGCTGATGAAAAATGGTGTGGTCTATAGCTCCTTGTTCCTGTCTAAGATGATTCTTCAGTGGCTCCAGCTTGAATTATCCTTGTAGCTTGGCAGAGGGTCTAGACAGTCTGTTCTTCCCACGAGCATTAAATAAAGGGTTAAAGCAGGGCAGGGATGACTGTGTTTTGTGTGGTGCAAGTTGGAAGAGGAAATCATACAGAGGAAACATAGTTACTGCTGTTAGCTTAATATATTTCATGCTAAATACTAGAGTCCTTGGCCTCTGCTTTTCACACACTTCTCCCCATTTTCCCACCTGATTTGTGGAAAATGCCAGGGCTCCTTCCTGAGAGTCAAGCAGCAATTCACTCAAGTGACTCAAAAGCCTTTGGATCTTCAGGCATTTGTACTCTGTGCCTTGAGGGTTTCTGGGTTTCTTGATTTCACAAGGGATTAAGTCTGGAATGGCAGAAGTAGTGTAAAGGGGCTATGTTATGAAACAGTGATCTTGCTAACTTTTGCAAGACCACTCATGCTTTATTTGAGGCTGAGTAGTATATGAGAGCATTTGAAAGAAAATAGAGAGCACAGAAGAAAACCCGTTCTTGTGGCTTCTTGAAAGGGTGAGCTTCTAGGCAGGGGAGGGAGATTAAAGAGTCTGGTCTTGGCATTCATCCTTTGACACCAGCAACCCATTTTGAAGTGGATTCTGACAGACAGCTTGTCTTCTCTTTCTCAGAGAAGAGGTGAATGGAGGTCATTGCCTACCCTGATGACCCGTACTGACTGTGGGCTCCCCTAGACAGTGTCTGTATCGCCCTGTGCTCTCAAGCTGCAAGCTTTGTAATGACAGATGTCCTCTTTTCTTCTGCTGTTCTGTGGTTATGGACACTGAGCAAGCATAAATGTATTCCAGCTCTTGGGCTGGTACAAACTTCAGAGAACTACAGGAATGCCTCAGAAAATAGCAAGAAATGGTGACAGCAGAATGCAGAGTAAGCACACTCAGAACAAAATTGTTCATCTAAAGCATTGAAAGAACTTCAAGAATTCAGCTTCTCAGCTGGATAAGAAAACACATTTTCAATCCAAGTTCATAAACCCACAGCTTTGTCCAATAGGTGCAATGTCAACTTGTTCAGTCATTAGATTAATTACTGTTATGCTCCATGTGATTTAATATTTTGTGCTATGACAATGTCAAGAGGGCCCCAATAGGTCTGAGGACCCACAGAACTAAGTCCTATATGAGGCTGCAAATAGCTTATTTCTCAACTTGTGTTTGCTCCCAAAAGCAGGAATTATGAAAGCAGTATTCATGAAAAGCAGTGCCTTGCTCAGAAACGCATGCTAGGATGGACCAGAGTGGGAAACTGGACCTAAATGTATTGTCTTACCTGGGAGGGCCAAGTCTGCTCTGTGTCCCAGCCCAACAAATGTCATCCCTCAGCTTCTCATGAGTTAAAATCCACCAGCTAATATAAAGTACCTGATACGGTTTTAAAAACACAGTTTGTCAGTGGTTCTCCCATGTCATCTCAATTCTTCATATCATATTGGGATGAGCAAGGTGAATTTTAATATACCTACCTGAAAGTGAACACATCAAGAAATAACTGAATGAAACATCCCAAGAGGAAGAGGCCTGAAAAGACTATTTTCTTGCCCAGTTATTCTATTTGTAGTGACAATTTGCATTTCCCTGGAATGCATCCAGGTGACAAGGAATGCAGCTGACTTTATTACACATGACAGAAAAACATCATGAAGAATAACTCATTTAAAAGCCTTTGGCCTTTATCTGTTGTTCTTTCCATTTACATTTTTTTTTGTATGAGATTGCCTGCATTTGAGGCTTAGCCAGTGCCTAAAGGGACAGCAAACCACAGGGCTATAGGGAGTACAGGGAACAAAAGGAAGAAAAGTAAGGAGCTGCTGTTTGATAGAAAAACAAAGAGCACCTGGCCAAACCAAAACTTAAATCTCTTTTTTATCTGGGTATAAAGCCTGTAAGTATGTAAAGATTTAATCATTCCTATGAGCTGCCAAGCCTTTCTCTGTGGTATCCATTTGTTTCCAACACCACCTAGGTGGAAAATATTAATTTTTCTAACTTTTCCTCTTAGCAGCTCCTCCCCCCGGGAAGGCTAACCCACATTTCTGGAAGCTGCATGGATAGTCTAAATGTGGAATTGACACCCAGGCTGCAGTACTTTACTTCCCCCGTGTATACCTAATGGCCCCTTACTCCAGCCAGTCCAGTTGTAATCCTCATCCTGCCTTTCCTGGCCTTGGGCATAACCTCTGTTCATCCTCCCCAGCAACATCCTCTAAGTTTTGTTTCCTGTTTGTTTTCTTCATGCTTCTTGTAGTGAACACAGGAATACCACTGTCAGTGCAACTGCTGGTGCATGGAAACGTACCACAGAATAGGAAAACACTCTTCTAAAACCTGTGGCAGCACCTGCGGTGCTTTTTGCCAAGTTTTTTTACTCAACTCTTCTATCTGTCTGCTTCTTCTTCCTTCCCTGTCTTCCTTTTCATCCTCAGGAAAGGGACAAGTGTCCTGTAGAGAACTGCAGTGGCCAGGCTCTCCCAAGGCTTCCTCCACAGTGTGGCAGGTGGTTTGTGCTGAAAGGACAAGTTTTTACTCTGAAGAAGAAAGGATGCCAAGGGAAACTGCATAACACAACATTATAGTTGAAGTCTTGGAAATCTATCAAAGATGGGAAAGCAGGTCTTCCTGTGAAGCTGAGACCTTATCTGATTTGAATTTCTTATACTCATTCAGAAAAGTTATTTCCAAGAAGTAAAATCCCCTAAAATATAATTCCCAAACTATTCGTATAAGATATGCTTCATCAAACAGAGCTGACGTTAAATAGAGGGATTTTTAATAGGAAAAAAACTAAAATGTTTCTCCTGTTCCATGTTTTGATTTTGAGGATGGTTTATCTGTAAAATACAATCAGTTTTGTCACTGGCTATCATTTGCCTTTTATACCAAAATGTATTTTGGGATAATTGGAATTCAGTGATGACGCAAGGCTTCTCAGAAATGTAAGCAAGTTGAGTTTTTCATCTTCCTCAAATAAAGCTTCTTGTTTGGACTGTGGTTGGGCAAATCCTGCCTAAGGAAGAGGAGAGGCAGGAAGGAAGGAGAGACCTAGATTATTATTTGTAATGGCTTGTCACTAGATTGTGGTCCCACTTATTACTCTGAAACTTCCTCCCTAACGGAGAGTGCCTTTATGGTCTGTATTCCTGAAAATAAATTTGGTTAAATTTCCTTCCATCTGTGTGCTCCAAATGACTGACTATAATTTGAAAGCATCAGAGCTCACCAGAGAAATAAATTTGTGGAGAGATTTTAGGGCCGTGACGGTCCAGCTGAATCTGCAAGGCAATCCAGGAGCTACAGGCACTGAGGTAACAGACCCTGATGGAGCTGCCAGGTGCTTAAGGGGACATATGGAGCTGTGCCAAGGAGCACACCAGGCTTTACTGAGGTCCCTGGCTCACAGCCTCCTGCTACAGGAGGGGTGCAGCACAGGGGGCCAGATGCGAGCTGAGGGAAGTCAGAGTGGACTTGGCTGTAGCCAGACAGTCCTGCAGCAGCAGGCACCATCCCACATGCCCCTGCTTTGCCTCTGACTCTGGCAGCAGTGGCCAGACCTTGGCTTCCAGTGCTCTGGCAGGAATTACGCATATCCTTATGGCCGTGGCAGTCTGTCACTCCAAACAACTGCCAATCTGTTTTATGCACATACACATACACATGTATATAAATGTATATGTACAGCGTGTGTCTGTATGTGTCCGTTAGTGTTATTTAAAATACGAAAATAAGTAAAATTAACCCTGAATGAACGAACAAAATTTTAATGAACAAAGTGTTCTAGCAAGGTTTTTTCACATCTATACTGCCATGTAATGCATTTAAATAATCTACACATGGTTGAATTGGCCCTCTAACTATATTTGAAACAACAAAATTTAAAGCAGTTCTTTTTATTTTTTTTTCTGGGTATCAGCAATTGCATATGCAAAAGTCCTGATTACTTTAGTGCCTATGGTTTTTCCTTTTTGGGTTAATAATGAAGGTTAGACATGGAAATAAACTTCAAGCACTCTAAAATAAAATTGCTCCTGCTCAGAACATATACCTGATACCTTTCAACTCTGCTCATCCTAAAAATTTATTCTGCATAGCCTAATTCATCCTCTCCATGATCCTTTGGTTTTTCTGGGAAATTATTTGAAGCAGAAGCCTTACCAAAGTGCGAAACCCTTGTGCTAACAGTTTGTGTTTGTAGTGGAAGCTGTTCTGGTATGTCTCCTAACCATCTTGTGCCTTAAAAAAAAGAAATTCAACCATAAATAAAACCCAAAAGACAACAATTAAACATTCCAGAGACTAAGAAATAACTAGAGAGGAAATCCATGGGTGAGTGTGTTAGTTATAGTGTCATATTAATCTTAACTACTTCTTAATAAAAGTCAACTAGGACAAAGGTGTCAGATAAAAAGAATGGAATAGAAATTACACATTGGAAAACATGATCCCAGACAGCCAAGAATGAATGAATGGATTGGCATGGAGACCTCTACAGAGAAAAAAAGTGGGATACTTAGGCAAGAGTTAGTAGTGATGCTAAGGGAAGCATGATGCTAAAAAAAAAATAATCCCTGAAAAATAGGTGATCTTAAACAGAACTGTTTAAGATCACCTAAAGAAATTCTTCGTTGCTTTCATCTCCCATTCACCTGTTTACATTAAAATCTTAAAATTTTAACTTTCTACAGGAGGGAAATTGAAGTTAGTCTTAATATTGCACTTATTTCACAGTGAGTATCAATTGTTGTACTAGATAATGTATTCAATTAATGTGTTGTGCGTTTGATTGGCTCAGGAAATAATTTTTTTTGTATTGTTTTGGAGATTGGGGGCTCTTCTTGAAGTGACATCTGCTAGAAGATCCTCTCTGGAATGTTGTTTCTCTTGTGAGTTCTGACACTTTCACACTGCAGTCAATCATCTGAAGCACACAGATGGAGCAACTTAATCAATCTGATTTTGAATAATGTTGACCATAATGTGGAACCCATGAGGTGATTAAAAAATTCCAGGACTTCAGTATTTTGTTGGAGACCATAATTTAGTGACCAACCATCCACATAATCACAGGGTCATTGAGTATTAGAAAAGATCAAGCCAAACTGATAGGCTAAAAATTTTTGGATTCACTGAAAGGTTTAGCATCAAAGTAAGATACCTTGTCTGGACTGCCAGATATCCTGCCATGTCTAGATCTCTGTGATAATGCGGATATCCTGCCATGTCTAGATCTCTGTGATAATGCGGAAACATTGATTCCAAAAGAGCAACAATCACTATTTTTTCATCTCTATTTGCTTGGCTTTACAAACATAAGTTTGAGACTACCCCAAGTCCAGCCTGACTTTGCACCCACAACCCCAGAAGTGCATGCAAGCAAAGTGCCCATTCACCTTTGGACTCACCAAAGTGTAAAAGCAGATCCTTGAACACCTGCATTACAGATATCCTGGCTATTGCTATACCGGCCAAGGTGGATTGTCCATCCCAGACACCACAGTCTTGCTGCATAAGAGTCACAGGGCTGGCACAGTGGGAAGACAGGGCGTGACTGTAAACTGCTGGACTGGTCTTTACTGAGGTAGCTCGCACGAACACAGGGTAAGAAATGCATGAAGGTTCAGCCTGTCAATAGATATTTTAAAAGAAGAAGAAATGCAGCTTAAACAGCAGACTCTGAGTTGAGGAAAGTTGGAGCGTGTGAAGCTGCAGCCTCATCTTCAGACAGCCCATAGTAAGGAATAACACAGTGCAGTGTAAGGGTTTGCCATACAGACTTACTGCTGAGCAGAGTCCTCTGCTACATGTGAAATGTCATTTACCTGCCCAGAAAAGTTTTTACCCTATCCTTTCCTCCAATTTTGGCCCATTTTTCAGTTTCATTTGCATTCAAATTTTCCTAATTATGTCAGGGGAAAACATGCATCATTTTACCTATCTTTCATGCGGGTTCTTCTTGAAGCTGTTCATGATTATGCAAAAGTGCTTGCACATCTCAGAAATTGGGAACTGGGTTTGGGGCACTCTGCCTCCCTGTGCTTGATATTTTCCTTTTCTATCATCTCAGTCTGCTATCTGCTCCAAAACCCAGTTTGTATCTTTGTCTAGTCAACTGCTGCATTCATCCTCTGCCACTCCAGAGAACATCTTTGTTACTGGGCACTCAAATCATGGAAACTGCCTTCTGCTCCCAGCCCTATCCTTCCTTCAGTCACAATTTTCAAATGTGTTTGGACCTGATGTTTTATGGCCAATGTCTCACTGCTAAAAACAGTTGTTTAAAGACGTCACCAGTGTTTACCAGCATTTTGGCCATGTTCATAATTCTCCTGTCATTAATTTCTAATCTAAAATTTTAACATTATATCTACTACTTGGCCATTTCATATTGTATTCAAAATATCCTATATAGAGAGCTACCTATCTGAAATTCCAAGGACAGATTTCCTAAGTACATAATCAATATGATCCTTATTTCTTTTTGTATCTAGAAACTGGACTTGTCTTTTAGAATCCCTTGCTTTATTATGGTGCTTATTAATACACATGGAAATTTAGGATAAAACTTACCAATAAATTGTGAAATTAAGTTATATACTTAGCAATGGGTCACTATATAAAACAGGGCACAGCCCACTGAAATATTTCATTGCAAACCTGTTAGTTCTCCATGTTACTGCTCCAAGTTAGTGGTTTAGAAAAACAGTTAATCTTATCCAGATGTGCATAGGATGGATGCACTCTGCTTTTATTTCACTAGATCAGCTAAAAATGTGGAAGTTTTCCAGACAGGATCCAAATCTGGAAACATTTGCACAGCTATTTCAGTGATGACCATATTATACTGCCTTGCAACCCAGTGCTGAACTAGCCCAAATCTATCTGAGTGGGGATGGTGTTCACCTGAAGCACTGACAGGCTTGGATACCTACCAAGAGCTTCTCTCAGCTTTACTGTTGAAGCATTCACTACTTTTAGAAACAAAAAGAAATTGTATTGGAAAAAGAGACAACAAGAAATGATTTCAGAAGTCTGCCTGTTTTGTGTGCCTGTGGCTCTTGCAGAGATGTCTGTCCATAACCTCAGCATTCACAAGATGATAGAAAGGCTCAGCCCAGCCTCAGACAGCTGTATTTTGAGTGTGCTGGATTAGAAAGAGTGACTGGGAAGACCAAGTCACCCAGTCAGTTGAATGTTAAGACACTAAGTGTTGAAGGATGAACCTCTACAACTTCTTTTCTGAATAAAATATTTCTACACATTTTTTTAAAGGAAACTTGAGAACTACCTTCTGTCAGGAGAATGCTCTGGCATCCAGTGGGACAGAAGTGACTCTGATTAAGCTATTAAATTCCAGAAAAGAAAAATAAATTTAAATAATGCTTGAATTTAACATTATGAATTAAATAGCTTTATTGACCTTTCTAGGCAGCTTAAAATCTTTTTCATCTGCCCTCTTAAGAGATCCAGTTCCTTCCATGTGCATGTAGAATTTATGATTTAAGAACTTGGATCCAAGTCCAAGAAATAGATCCAGAGAAACCTATAGTCTTTCTTTTCAGATACTTTTATTTATTTACTGACTCTTTCAAATTTCTCTGGGATCTTTGCTTTTGTTGAGATCACTTCCCATCCTTTCTCATGTTTATTACTGAAGATCTGTACCCTGACTGTAACACCTATCATTTACCTGTGCAGTGTTGTCTATATTTAATGTACAATGTAAGCTTTTTGCAGTATGTTTTTTCAGCCTAGAACAAGAATATTAGCTTGGGTTATTAACCTCAGCATGTATTTTGAGAACAATCAACAGTCTCACAGCTGACACAGGATATTGACTTAGTTAAATGTCAAAATGTAATTCATACTATAGTTAGGATCTTTCCTTTCAAAAGTTGCCACAGCCAATGGTTGTCTCCTTCTTTCCAGACCAATGTCTATGCCAATTCTATGTATTGCTCCCTGCTGTAGAAAAGTGAAGTCTTGCAAAATGAAAATAGGAGCACTCTGTAAATTCTTACTCCTTTTCTCAATATCTTGGGGCAACCTTCCCACCAAGTTTAACAACTTTTCCAATAGACCACATAGGTAGAATCAATGAAAAAGACTACTCAGTCATGTTCTTAGTTGTCATTTCTTGTCTTTCCAGCTGCTCTTATTTCATCAAAACCAGCCTTTTCTGAAAGCTTTTATTAATAGACAATAAAATTGATGACTTAACTTGCTGATTATTCTCCTTTGGCATTTAAACAGCTCTGAAATTATCACAGTGAAGATATTCTTTCTGGAAAGAAGTAGATGGGAGAGAATAGCAGCATCACATCTTCATGTAAATGAGTTTGTTAGGTTTATGTGGTTACCATCACCAGGAAGAAATGACCTTAACAAGGAAACAAACTCCACAATACAAGATAAAGGATTTCATTGAGATTGAATGCTGTTGTTCAGATACTATTGCTGGAGAACTTGAATGAAAAGAAGAACTTACTGTCTTGTGGCTCAGTAGGCCTTAAAGCAGTAACTTGAGTAGTTTGGACAGCTTCAGTTATTCATCCTGATTTTCCTGGCTGAAGATAGCCAGTTTGTTTTAAAACCAGTGTTTTATAGTGTGCTATGTCTCTAAATATTGGTACTGTAAAATTTCAATTTTTTCTTTTCCTATCCTCCTCTGCTAGCTCAGGAAAACCTCTCACCTATCAAAGTTAAAAGAAAATGCATTCTCTCTTAATTCCCCATTGTATTTTATGCTTCTGGCTGAAAAGCCCTCTTACCTTCAAGCTGTAGGTGGGTAAAACCAAGAGTCATGGGAAGTCTCATGAAAATTAAGTTATTTGGGGAAAGGGGGGGGATGGAAGGAGTGTTAAAATGCCATGGCAGATGTTTATGGAGGAAGCTGCCAACAGATCTTCCTGCAAGCACAGTGATTGCATCTTGCAGGGGTGGAAAAGTTCTGTCCCCAGGATGATGACTTCCTTTTCTAGCCAGATTTGCTTCACTACAAAAATGAAAGAACAGGTGATATTGACTTTCTTTTGTAGGTGATGAGCGGAAAGTGTCAGTAACTCCTCTCATTTCTGGAAAACAGAAAGGGAGAAGGACTAAGAGGAACGAGGTTTTTTTTCTAGCTGTGTTAAAGCAGGCATTCATCTTTTTCTTTCTATCTTGTATCTCAGGAAGGTCTGGTGGCTAAGAAGAACTGTAAGAATCTTGATAGGTAGCATTCTACTGCTGATGCTCACAGCTCAGGAAACTGGGCTTTAGGAAACTTTTATGTTAATTATTATTTCCTTTCCCAAGCTCTATGGTGCCAATTTGAGCTTGTGGGCTCTAATATTGGAACCCAAGTCTTTGAAATATAATGTCTCATATAATAGCTTCTTAGAGGGTGAGCAGAGGGCAGCAGGACCCTTGCATGGCTGCTATTGGTCTCCAAAAGCATAGGCATTTTCCAAGCTACCTAACTGATAATACGTGTATGTATTTCAGGGCTCTCCTATCATGACACTGTCTTCTAGATACATTCCACTGAAGCCTGGCTTCCTTCTGTAAACAATCAGTATAGCTGGGCATTTCTTGGGTTTGCTTTTGTTTCTCAAAAAAAAAAAAGGAAGAAAAGAAAAAAAAATTAGATTCTGTAAGTCTGTAACTGCATTGATTAAACTGTTGATGTGAGTGATCCAAAATAGCTTTCTTTTTTCATAGAATGGAAAATATATTTCAAGGCTTCTCATTCTATTCTGTCATGGCAATTAACGAGCAGACTTCATGGGTATCTTGTCATGAGAAGCCATGGAAGACAAAAGTCAGCAGAAACAACACTGATATTAACATGATGTTTTCTACCATATTCTGCAATATGTGCATAGCTCCCAGTATTAATATAATTTTCATTTTCTACCCAAATCAGAAACTAGAATGAAAAACTTCTAACTTAGCTGATTGCATGTTATGCTAATTTTAAGATATTAGTTGTTTCAAAAAAGACTGTCTTATGCCAGTTTTTTAAACAGAAAAAAAAAATCCACCACCAAGAGTTGACTGGTCCAGGAGCCAGTGTTATTCAATTAAATGTGTTGGCATTTGTCTATACATTTTTTCTTGCACATCAGTCACGATTAATTCATTGACTTTCACCACCAGTGTTAAATTCGATTTGCAGTTGTCAGGTGCTTTTTGGAAATAGGGCAAGATTGGCTGAAATTCTAGAAAACTCCATCTGTCTCCTTTTTTGCTCCATAGAGGGAAGTGACTCATAATCTGCTACCACTGTGCCATCCAGCGCTGACCAAATGTGATGACCTGAGACTGGGAAGTATCTACAGACTTTCAGACTTTCAGACTTAGCACAAAAGGAAAAGCTTGATTCTGAACTTAAAACAAACTGGAATATCATGGGGCTCATCATCATTAAAGGCAGATTTTTTTCAATGGTGTCATTCTGTATCACAAACTTTGAAAGAAAGGGAAACACATTATCTCAGCTTCAACAACTGTCCATAATGAGAACAAAGTTTGTTAAATGTGGTCTCTCTTCTACACCACAAATAGAAGGAGGAAATACCAGGTTTTATAAAATGGCTTAACCCTACATTTTCAGCATGTAATATTTTAAACTGGCAGGAACAGATTCTACAGCTCCACAAACAGCATGCTTCTGCTCCCAACAGATAAGAAAATGCTATGCACAATGTATTGATTTTTCTTTCTAGTACAACACAATAATGCTGCCAAAATAATAATGAAATTAGCAGATATTTTGTATGGATATAGAAGAAGTGTGCAGAGTTTTGTATTTACAGGGAAACTACAAGAAGACTTTGTATATTATTTGCTACATACACACAAACACATACTTTGACCTTATTTTTTATTTTCTCCTTTATACTTAGTTTTTGTTCTTTTTGCTTTCATCTACAAGGTCTGTTTGTATTTGAATTATTTTTGGATATCATCCCAGATGCAACAGGTTGTTGTGCTAATTTATAAATAATATAAATTCAGTAACCATAAAATTGAGTTCCATGTTTCAAATTGTTTTCAGTGACCTTCTTGTTTGCTATGTGACCCTTTTTCATAAGCAGTGGTTTGCATCATCAATTCCACCTGTTCCTTCAGGAGATTTGTTTTCCCTGTTTTTGATTGAGAAGAAAAAACAAGTGATGAGCGATTTATGTCTTGCTTTGTGCCTGTTGAAATGAGCTGGGTAACATGATATCATAACTAATAGCAGTAACCTTAGAGGTTTTCCAGAAGTGTTTTCAGTAAATTGATGCTAATGTTGGGAATTAATATGCCTGGCTATTTTTTTTTTTTTCTTTTTTTTTTTGCTTAGTATGTCCGATGATTTTGCCCTTTTAATTCTGCCTGCCTCAGTTGAGCTATTAACTACTTTTCCAGTTAGTCTGATGTTCTTCCTCATCATAAGACAAAGATGCTGATGGATACTGTAATGCTCAATTCTGTCAAGCAAATGTTGATGCGGTGGGAGTGGAATTTTTTCATCTGAGAGGTTCTTATGGACAACAGTGAATGATAAAAATTTCTTTGGTCAAGGATCTTTGATATTTTAATATATTACAGGACACTTTACTAGACAGTATGTTCTAACACTACCAGATAGTGTATATAGTGCTGGGATGTAGCATTGCCTTTGGCTCTTCCCTTTTACAAGAAGTTCTGAACTCTTCTGGTCTGAGACAGATCCCTGTGTGGTGTCTGAACTACGCCAATCTCTTTAATATATATGAAACCAATTTATATGGGTGGGAGAGAAAGTATTGCTCAATTAGTGAAAGTTCTCTGACACACTGTTCAAGCAAAAATTTGGCATTTTTCTACAACTTTTGGTGGCACCTTGTCAGAGGGCTATTTACTGGCTTTGCTACTGAGGGAGAAGACATTGTGAAAATTAGTTTAATTTTCTTCCTAGATTTCAGTTTTTTCATTTAGATATAACTGTGATCTTGCCTTGGCAGTGTTTTGCACTTACCCAATAGGTCAAGTAAAGTGAGCTATTAAAACAGCCTTTCAATTCCAATATGTTTTAACAATCTGTATAATGGTTTAAACCAAGGTCTGATAGCAACAGCGTTTCATAAGCGAGCACTGTGAAAGCTGGAATGCAGCTATTACAACAGCAATAATAATTCTTGACCAGTTTCTAGAGAGAACTAGAAGTCTACGTCAGATATAAAAGCCCTCAAGCCATTCTGCCAATCTCTCACCAAATTTTGTGTGACAGAAACATGGAGATTAATAGCATTAACTTTTTTTAAAGCATAAAAGAAACATGACTGTTTTCTTTAGAAGTAGAAAACATCAAACTATTGTGACTTTATTCTAAAAGCCTGTTTGAAACTCTGAGAAATTGTCCTTTGTTAATTTATTTCCTCACCCTTGATTTTGTATCTCCTTATAACCTCCTCTTTTTGTACATCCTTGTGATGTCAATTCCAATTGCCATTTTTGGGGAAGTTAACTTAAAGATTTTTATCACTCTGCCTCAAAGACATTGTTCCCAGCAGACATCTAATTCTTATGACAGTATGCAAACTTTGTCTCCTATTCATCAATTGTACCCGTTCCCTCTATAAAACTTTAAGGTAAATGGTTCTGAATTATAGGGAATTTGCACCTGTTGGAATGCCTTGGCATTCATTACTGGCATGTCAATGTACACCAAATGGCAAAAATCAAATGGCAAAAATACTGGAAACTCTCCTCTCCTTAGAGTGGCTCGGTGTGAAGGCTAATGACACCCAGGAGGGCCAGCCTCTGTACACAATCATTTGTGTCCTTAGCAGGTGGATAATCCTTCCTTGTCTGACTGGTTTGTGGGTGCACTGTGGAGACTTGCTCCTGGGGTATGAGCAGGCTGGCCACATGAGGAGCACAACAAACATCCATGCTGCTCATGGAGACAAATACTTCTGGTGCAGTACTCAGTTTGATGGAACCAGTTTATTCAAAGTGACTGGTGGGCACAAATCATGTTAAAACTGTAATTGTTCTGTCTCTGCTCCTGATCTGATATCAGAATGCTGTCTAGATGAGTGCAAGTCAGTCAGAGAAGGTACTGCATGTATGCTACTCCTCAATCTATATTTTATGTCATGGACTCCTCTTTTCTCTGTCCTGACCAATTTGTGGTTTATACTTGTAAAATTATCCATAAATTACACACTTGTGATTTCTCCAGTAACCACCTCAATAATCAGCCTCAACCTCACTTGTATTTTATAAATAGCTTCATCAGGGGAAATTCTTCTTTTGTTCCTGTCTGCTCCAAAAGTCACAGTGACTGACAGATATAGTCTCAGTGGTTTTTGTCTAATCTCTGTGGAAAAGGTGTTCAGGAATAAGCCCATACCCAAAAGTAATTATAGTAAATTTCTTTGCTATATCAACAAGTTCAGGTTGATATAGCAAAGTTGATATAGCAAAATATCCTGTTTTAAGGATATTTATCTAGGAGTACTAAATTAGGAAAAATTGCACTAAATATAAAATACAGTGAACTGTTGTGTTTTAGAAGTCTTCCCTTCTGAGATGAAAACTATTAAAATGATATTTATTTACGCATAAAAAATGCAAAAATTCAATTCATAATAAATTATGAAATTAAATCCACAATTATTCGTGGAAGTCAACTTCTTTGTTTGAGTTGCTTGCCTGCAAATAAAAATCTATTAAAGGCACTCATGTTTGAATATATTTGTGTAAAATATGTAGTGGCTATTTATAAACCAATGAAAATCTGTATTCTTGCTTAATTAATCACTGTGGTGGTTTTTAACAATAGTTGTGCCTCTTCACTGAAACTGTAATTTATTAATATTTAAATTTGTTAAAAATATTTTGAGATACATAACAGCACTTACTCTAATGAAGCTTTTCCCGAAATCAGTATTAGCTTCAAAACTTTACATAGATAAAAGTAGAGTGAATTCAGCTAGCTAAGTATAGGTTCTGGATTACATTGCTAGACTTATTTTGGTCATGGTCACTGCAAATATTGCACTAGAGTAGCAGTAAAGCTTTTTGGGTGTCTTTTAGTGCAAAATTGCTATTCTAAGCCTGAAGAATTTTTGAGGCTAATTCTTGCATGGAAGTAGTTTAAAACTCATCCTCTTTTCCTATGAGTGAAAAGGGTATCTATGACTTATAACTAAGTATAAACTAAGCATAATGTGTCCAATAGGGTGCACTATAATCATCTCATTGCCAATTTACCAAAAAAAAACAACAAATCCAGCTAGACTTGAAGGGTTCTTTTTAGTCAAAGGTTATGTTTACTGTTGAATTGTCTACCTACTTAAAAGTGTGTCATTTACTAAATGAACATATCTTCTGCTAAACTTTTGTGTTTAAAATCTTTGTTCTTTGCAGTGTGCATGATAGTTTCCCAGAAGAAACACTGGTGACAGGCTTGAGTACTTCCTCTGTGTGATTTTTAATTCATCATTTAAGAAAAAGCAAATCTCTAAATGTCTCTAAAATGTGTTTGTACTGGTAAGGCAACATCTTCTGAGTCCTTATTAGCTGACTTTAATGATGTATAGTTATATATGGCACAGATTGAAAGCATAAATGCCTCTTCATTAGTCTGTGACTCAGGTTTAATCAGTGCTGAGATTTGGGGTCTGGGGACCATTAATGCAATTCTACCATTGACTCTGTGACATCACTACCAGTTAAACATTACCTTACAAACCAACAGTATTCTTGCCATCTACTAATTGCCTTCTGGGAGTGAAATGCCTTTTGGCTTCATTCAATGTAGCTTTTTGGCTTGCAGATTTCTCAACCATTAATCACTACACTCAGGATTTAGAATATTTCAACAGCAGAGTAATGACCCTGGGATTGGAATGGTTTTCCTCCCATATTTTAGTGGGGAATTAGGAGAAATATATGTGCCTTGATCTCTAACCACCAAATTCCCTCTGTCTGAATAGATAATACTGGTGTCAGTAATTAAAGACAATATTTCTGCATCTTGAATAGAAAAATTTTGAAAATGTTTTGCAGGAGAGAAGGAGAAAAAGACATACAGGTATTTCTAAGTTATGATTTCTAAACGTGACTAGAATTTTGCCAGATTCTTGTGCTAAATAAACTAATATTGAACATTATGTAGAAGTGGCTTGTTTTCATAAATGTACACATAAGTGTAAGCTGTTTGGAAAAAAACCCATGTAATTCAACATATTTAAAGAAAGTTGTGTGAACTCTATGATCTTCAATTATATTTTAGATCAGCTAAGCATTTTTTTACCTAATTATACTGACTACAAAAGAGAGAGTAAAAACTATTGACTAGTATATTTCATGATAAATTTATTTGTTAGAAGTTTTTGTGCACTTTTTGAGATCCTGGAGCTTATGTGATACAAATTGCTAAGAAATGTCTTTGAAGAGCAAATATTTCTTTGCTATAAGTTAGAAGACTTCTCTTAACTTCCTCTTTCACTACCTGAATTCTTTGCACAGTGGTTGCTTTTAAGTAGCCTGCTCCAGCAATCATAGGACCCTCTGTGAAGAGAATTTTTAGTTATGTGGCGTCCTCTGAACAGCCCTGGGTAACTTTCCATTTTTTAAGTGATTGGGTGACTATGTTTTGCACTGTAAATGCTAGGATTTTGGAGAATTAATTTCCCTTCCTTAGAAAAAATGCCCATTGAAAATAGTACAAAACTGGTAAAGGAGATATAATCCATTTCAATAAATAAGGAAAAAAACAAACAAACTTATTTTTCGTAAGCAAAAAAAAATTATGGAGAGAAATTTAACAGAAACAAAAGTAGAATGTAACAAGGATAGGAGAGAAACTCTGTAAAGGACCACTAATTACAATTGTTTTTGTAGAACAGATAAGGTTGAAAAAGACCTTTAAGATTGCCAAGTTCAATCATCAATTCAGTACCACTGCCTCGTTCACCATTAAACCATGTCCTCTAGTGGTATACCCACACATTTTCTGAGCATTTCCAGGGATGCTGACTTCACATCTCTCCGGGGCAGACTGTTCCAATGCTTTACAATCCTTTTCACAATGAATTTTTTCCTAATATTAAATCTAAATCTTCCCTGATGCAACTTAAGGACATTTTGTCTTAAGTGACATTTTGTCACTTGGTACCTGGGAGAAGAGACTGACACCCACTGACTACAACCTCCTTTCTGATAGTTGTGGAGAGTGATAAGGTCTCTGTTCAGCCTCCTCTTTTCCATACTAAACAATCTCAGCTCCTCATCAGAGCTTCATGGGGATTAGCAGAGCCCTGCAGCAGACTACTGTGTTGGCACTTCTATTTGATGTGATTCAGCACACTGCCTGGCAGTCGGAGCTGGACTGCCACCTCCCTTGGTAAAGGGCACCAAATCAGCAAGGTGTGAGGTGCAGATGGAGGAGCAGCTGACTTTGCAGTGAAATGAGGTGCAACTCTGTTAAACTGTGCTTTAGTCCATATCTTTATGTAGGTCATATTTAGTCCATATTTGGTCCAGAAGAGGCATTCTCATGCTCCCCATGAGTGTCAAATTGATTGCAGAGTGTCATTAGTATGTTCAGCTGCATTTGTTGCAGTACCTACTATTTACTATCTAAAAGTAATATCTCTGCACAGCAGCAAACAGAAACACATGATAGATGGTTCAGGACAAGTTGAAATAATACACAGTAAGGTTAGGAGTTAAAAGCAACCTTACTTACAGTAGAAAAAGTAATTTTGTATTTTCTTTATATATTGTCTAGCTGCTGTCATTTATTCCCCTAAAGCCTACAAGTTTGAGTGACATATGCAACACTCCTATAAATTAAAGTAATTTCAGAGCCTTTTTATGGAAATATTTTTCTAACAGAAGTACACCTGTCCTGCCCTGCTCATTTCCTCTTCCTGCCTTCAAAATCTTGTTTTTCTAAGTAATTTTGGCTGTAGTTCAGATTCTGCAGTTTCCTCGCACAATGACTATGCCTCACAATTGGACATAAGCTCCATTATGTGCTGTTTTCCACCTCGAGGTGGATGATCTTTGTGAGAATCATGTAGCTAAATAACTACTTGCTATTCATTTAGTAATGAACTTCAATTACATTACAGAATGGACTTGGGGGACATGAAAAAGAAAGAAGATGAAAGTGGGAACTAGCTTTTGGAGATCAAAGAAGTGCAACATTTATGAGAAGGAAGTGTTCAAATTTTAATACACAAAGAGGTGAAAAGAAATTAGGAGCAATTCAGGCAAAAAGAGAAAGGGGCTTAGGCTTAGGCAACTTTGGAGACTGTGCAACTGCATAATGCCTGAGAGCAGTTGGTGAGCAAAAGTGATGAACTGTTTAAACTCACAGACAAAAGCCAGACAAGACTCAGTAGAAGCAGAGAACAAGTCATTTGACATTTTACAGCTTTCAAAAATGCAAGATTTTTTAAAAAGGCTGAGATTACTTCCTGCTGTAACACCCTTTTTTTCCTATAGGAGCAGCACATTAAGGCAGGGAGTCAACTCTCTCATTAGGGTTCTATAGTCTACTGACTATGATGTCAAATTCCTGAACACAATTTGCATTGTGAAAACCGACTTTGAAATAAAAGTAAAAGGGAAACATCAGGTTATTCTCTGATTTGCCCGTACTCCACTCTTCAAAGTTCAAACTCTGTTGCATCTTTCATTTAATGAGACAGAGGTGTTACAGTGGGAACACAAAGTCATGCATGAACTTTTACGTATTTGTCTGCTCCTAAAATAGGTGTTAGGCTTCAAATTTCATTTGCCTCAGGATTAAGTATAATGGATGCACAGTCTTAAACTGAGTCCATTCTCTAGGTAATACAGGGCATGATAATAGTGTTCATGGAGATGATCTTAATAGCAATGACAGCAACATTTTGGCTGACAACTTCTTTATCACCTGTAATCACACAGTCACCATACAGAGATTTCATCAATTACAACTGCTCTCATTTTAGGAGCTCTAATAATTTTGAACCTAAATTTTAATTTATTTTTCACTCCAGAAAATTAAAACCAAATATGACTTTTTCCAACCTGGAAATGCACACTGAAAAAGTTATGAATCTGACATCCCACACACATGCATCCCAATGCCCTTTAAGTGTCAGTGTTGATTTACCACAATGTTGATAGTAAAGCACAAAGGCACAGTTCTGCACTGGTCTCCTAGCACTGAAAAGCCAAATATGATATCGTTGACAATCATACAGTAAAGGTCAAACCAGTCTCAATATATAAAAATGATAGAAATATAGAATAGGCATACTCAATGGCTATGTTTTCAAAGTAAGCATCTGTGTGTGCCCTGTTGTGTAAATGAAATTGCATTTCCATTCTGCAGAGACATAAGCTGCAGTCCACATCTCTGGTCCAGGTCAGAATCCTTTTGCATGCTCCTTTCCTGAAGGCATGGTCACAGAGGCAGTCCATGCTTGGAATCACACTGTTTTGCTATGGCAATTCCATGACTGATGCATTTTTCACATCTGCACCCTGGCAGTCTCACATTGGGGGAAATTTTTCATAATGAGAACATTATGGACTTCCAGCATCTGAGATCTTCTGGAGGGACCCTAGAAATATCACCATAAGGATTGTATGTTTGGGGAAAACCTACCCTTCAACATTCCTATTTGCAGCAACGCAGTCGCTGGCAGCTCACCAAGATGTGCAGATCTCAGTTTATTGTGCTTTGAACAGACTTGGCTTCTGGTGTGTATAAATGGGAAGTTATAAGAAGTTATAAGTGTATTAAGTCCCATGTGTAGATGCCAGTTTATGAAGACTGAAACTGTGAACTTAAACAGTGAAGGATAAAGTCTGCTAGCAGTCAGTATAAGCTTTTAAATTGAGGTTTGTTTCCTTTCTGGGATATGCTCCATAATCAGACACATAGATCTTTGGTTTTATTGGTGTGATGATGGCTTATCATGCTGCAGACTAGATGCCCCTAGCAGGATATGAACATAAAAATGTAAAGATATAAAATATTCTATAATGGCACCCCTACAACTTATTTATTAGATTTGTAAGCTGTTTTCCATAGAGCCACACAGTTTTCCATAAGCTTACTGCCAGTACATTTAAAAGCAAGTCATAGTCTTTTTTGGCTCTGTGTGTTCCTAATGAATGATTAAATATTAATTACCTTTGGTGCCTGTTGATGGCATGAAGTGATCTGACAATTATGGATACTTGCTGTGCCTACCAATGTGCTCACAAGCTATTATTTTGGAGAACAACACTATTGTCAGTGGAATAAAGGTGGACAAATCTGGAATTGTGCATTTTATTAGTGTTTTCCAAAAAATCAATAAAGCATATTGGGGAAAGACTTAAATCATAACTGCTATGCACACTTTGTTAGTCTTTGCCAGTTTTTCTGGCTGAAGGGATTTCAGACAACCTTTTCAGATGGCCTTGCACTCTGAGCTGTTGATAAGTGGTTCTGAGCCTGCTTGGTTTCTTATGGATCTTTGATGGGAAAATTTTCAAAATTGGAAAAAGTACTTCTGTTGACCCTTCCACCAAAAATGTTGTGAGAAATATATGAATCTACTTTAACATTACTAAAACCAAGAAATTAATGCAAGCACAGATGCACAAACTCACACAGGGATGTGCAAAAATAAAAATTAACAATCTAAAATGTGCTAACCAAACAAAATGCAATAAAATAAACTTGTTAAAATGTTAAAAATACCTGGAGAGTGCAATATAACCGTCTAGCTAAATAGTCTTGTTTTGCAATATCTTTGTCCAGAGTCCTGAGAAGTAGGTGCCGAGAACCTACATAAAATATAGATAGATCATACAATTTTACTTTGGCCATAGTAGGGAAAAGAAAAAAGACCAAAAAAATAGCAGCCATGGCCAATATTAGTTCACTGTTTAATTTTATACTCTAAATGTTTTTCAACACCTGGAAAGCATGTTGCATTATATTGTAGAAATAGTGAACACTGGTGGCCCTAGCACCAGAATCCTTAAAAAGAAAGGCATATAAAAATGGTTAGGGAATTCCAGGTTTTTTATTATAATTCAAAAAGTGAGATTTGCCATGATTCATTCACTGTATTCTATGGGTTTCATCAGCCAGGTTTAAGCACTATTTGCTTAGTGTGGTGATATAATCTAAGGAGTTGGACAATAAATACCCTTAATATGAGAGCCAATTCATGTTCGAGGTAACAGCTATTTCTCAGTCATGTGTATTTACCATCATCAAATGATTTTGTTTTAAAGAACAAAAATTGGCAAAAAGAATAAATCAAATATTTACTTTTCCAGGGATCCTCTTTGATTTTTAATTCAGTTCTTACCCCTTCAAGTTTTCTCATTATTTTGATTTGGGAGTCTTTCCCACTTGTGAAATGCAATGTTCTCTGGCGGTGGATATTGGCTGACTACTTAAACATCAGGAGTCTGTCATTTGGAATCCCACACTGCCTGCATGTTAAATAGGGCACCCAGTCAAAACTCTTTGAGTTGTTTTGTTTGATTCCTTTACTTTCTGCCAAAATCTAGAATTTCTTGGACTACTTTTCTGTACATCCTTCCTGAGCAATCAGGTGACTCACAAGGAAGTCCAAATAGGCTAATAATACTTGTCTAAGGCCAAATACAGGAAATGATACTGATGTGTCTTCATAGGTCCAAATCACCATCCTTGAAGATTAAGTATTATAATCTATTTTTACAGGCACAACATAATAAAAAATGCTACTCTTCAGTCAATACTGGTAGTAAAGTCTGGTTTTACAGGTACAGTTTGTGTGTGTATCCTCTTACTGATACACAGAAATTATCTTACACAGATAATTTTTAGATTTGTTTAGATCACCTCCAGCAATCAGTCTCTCAGAGGTTATTATCTGTGCCTAACAGCTTTTCAGAGTGTAGGAGACATAGGCAGCGCTAACATAAAAGCCACACCACTTTGTGGCTTTGGTTGGATAAACTCAGAAATACACAAAACAACTGTATAAAAATTTTACTACATTTTTCCTGTGTTGTGGGAGAAACCGCTTAGTGAGATCAAATTGTACTGCAGATAATGGGGACTCTTTCTGACCCGACCAAAACTAAAAGCTCATGCATAAATATTCTGGATCAAAGTGATGGATTGAATAAGAGTGAATAGGAGTGAATGCTAGTTACTTTATTTTATGGTGGGCCTAATTCTGATGTTAAGTTTATATTTTGTTTATTTTCTTTTTACAATTTCCCAAATATCTGGCACAGTGTTATTTAAAACCCAGTAGTCTTAACACATTAATAAGTTCCTTTTCTGTGCAACATCTGTGTATTTTGTTTGTTAAGACACACAATCAAACTACTTTACAGTAGCAATACAACAGTGGTCCCAAGGGCTTGGAATTTCCTACCCTGAGGGTAGAATGTAGGTGTTGAAACCCACCTAGTGCCTCAAATAATTTTGTTTTAAGAATTTATTCCACTTGTCAGACAGTAGGTGGTTGTGAAATTAACATTTAAAATAGATTCAGTGATAGTAGATTTGCAATTAACAAAACCTTTCAGAATCGAAACTGATCAACCTGATACTTCAAAGTGTCATTCAGCTCACCAAAGACTCTTCACTGAGTTTAAAAGAGCACATCCCTCAGATTAACTCATTCATATGTCCACACTGTTTCAATTTTCTTCTCCTCTGTTTTCATCACAATCCCAGCATTTATCAAAACTCATTTTTTCTTAGCATCAGCCACAGTATTAATAAACAAATAACAATATATACCTACTCCCTATTTTACAGAATCCCATGATTGCTTGGTGAGAAGAATGTTTATTTTCAGGGATGTCGCTCTGGGATGTTTTGGACAGAGTAGGGCGTGGGGAGCTGTACAAGTCTGCTCTCAGCTACATTGGAGAGAATCCCCCCAGCAATCCCTTCCTTTTGCTGCCCATTGTTCCCTGTCACCCTGCCAGCACGTGGCTGAACTCAGAGGCTCTTGGCTGAGCTGAGCAGCGTGGGCCACTCCGTGTGTGCCCTTGGTGGCCACTGGCAGGGACTGGTGCTCACTGCAGAGCTGCTGCCATCCCCCCACTGTCCACTGGGTCCTTCCCCCACTTTGGAATCTGCACCCCTGCCCTCAGCTCTGTCTGGGGGAGCCTTTTTGCCTTTGGGTGCTGGTGGGAGGTGAGAAGGCAGCAAGTGAGAAAGGGAGCTGTTTGCAAGAGGGACCAGGCAGTGAAGCAACACTGGGTAGGAACAGGCATGAGGGCAGCTGGGGAGCCAGCTCATGCCAGCCCCACCATCCCACATCACTCATCTCTGGGGTGGATGATCCAGACCTTTTGCAGTGAGTGTTTCAGATGACAATCCACCTTGCTAAATTACTGCCCGTGTTAATGGGGGATTAGTTGAATCCTGAGTAAATGAAAATACTTAACTCAGAAGTAATATTTAGCCTAACTTTAGACTCCAACCTATCATAGAAGACAATCTTCAACCAAGCTGTTCATGTGGTTACAAATAATTTATTCTTTTAACTCATTCAAATGTAGTTAATTTATTTTCAGTACATGAATTGCACAGAATTAGTAATAAATTTTTACTAAAACTAAACAAAAACATCAGTTTCATTCTGACAGACTGCTCTGCAAAGTATTTAAAATCTCAAGAAGAAATTTTAAGCATCCACATATGTGGAAGAGACAATGTTCTAAATTTTTTTAAATTTCTTAAGAAGGAAACAAACTGTTGAACTGGAGCATGATAATTCCTCCAGGCTAGATTACACTATTAGTTATGTTTTGTTAGTTAAACATAAAAATTAGAAAAAAAATGTGGTTCTGTCAATGCCATATGTTTTCTGAACAGAAGAGAAAAGATATCCCAAAGAACCTTGTTAGTGGAAACCACACAGCAGTAAAGCAATGGTTTACAAGCCTTTACAACTGGAAACACAACTCACTCTCTTGAAAAGCAGTAATTTCATGCATGGTCCACTGTGCTTATGGATATGAAAAGATGATGACTTATGCCTAATAAAAATGTTAATGTAGGCATTACATATTCATTAGGAAACCACTGAAGCTCTGCTTGGAAGTGGAATATATGGGTTTGATTTGTTCATTCAAGATGTTGATAATGCTCAGATGAAAAAAACACTTTTTAATTTTTTGAAATTAATCTGTAAAACATCAATCTTGTAATTTATTTGTTTTATTTATATTAAAGAAAACCTAAACAACATGCCTATGCATATTTCATAAAATCAGAATAATTAGATAGGAAAAGACCGTTAAAATCACCAAGTCCAGCTGGTAACCTGGGAATGCCAAGTCCACAACTAAACTGTGTCCCTAAAGGCCATGTCTGTGCATCTTTTAAATAGTGCCAGGGATAAAAGGTGTGATTAATTTAACTTCAAATTAACATCTACTGCTCTTCTTGTCTCTTTGTCCTCCTTGTCCACACATGCTATAAATTCACTCATGGTTTCTTGATGGCTCCATTCAGACATCAGCGTACTGAAAGGCATTGAATTTCCTCTTTTGCATGTGCTGGCTTTATGCTCTCACAGCTATCTCGACATCCACAAACCCATTTTATGTAAATCAGTGTATTTTTCTGTCACCCTAATTTTAGCTTGCTAAAACCATATCTGAATTAATTAATTGGGCATTACTAATACTTGGTTACTCCTCAAGTCCCTGAGGTAAGTTGGTCTACTGGCAAGTTGAATATATTTACTGGATGAATAGCATATAACAGTAATGACAATTATTATTGGAAGAACGTTTGGAGTTAATTAAGAAACCTTCTTTAATAAGTCAATATCCATTTTGGTCCAAACATATCTGAGAAGGATATACAGTCATAATGCACAAGTTAAGGGAGAAGCCAGTTGTGGATTGATAGAGGAGCTTGTGTATAGTGGCTTTCCTACTTGAGGAGATTTATTGAAAGTATGACATAGGCACTAATTACATGGAAACATTCATTTCAAAGCAACACTTTTAGTTTGATTTGCTGATATGGCATGAGGACTTGTTGTAACACACTGACATCTGTGGGTATTTAAACATATTTGGATTGCTGAGAAAGCAAGGGAACTAGTTTCAATGTTTTCTGACATCTGTGAGTATTTAAATGTGCCTATTTTGTTTATAAATCTTTGCCTGTGTACTTCACCAACAAAACGCTGGATTGGTTCACAAAACAAGAGGAGAGTAAGAAGAGAACAAGACAGTTTCAGTGACAGAGATTTATTACACTGTAATTAAATTTGCTACTAAAAATCAATTTTGATATTGCTTACAATTAAGTCCAAATTAGAAAACAAAAGTAGGATATGCAGAAGATCTCTAAGCAGGAAACATCTCCTCTTAGATATGGCAGTGCCTCTTATTGCTCACTTCGCTCCTCCATTTCCTAACTTCCAACCTGCTGAGTGGAATTTCCAAACCTTTCAGAGTGGAAAGGATGGGGGGGGAGGGTAAAAACAGCATCATTGCAGTAGTCATCATGTTTAATAACAGCTATTTCCATTAACATTCAGTAGAGTTAAGCAGATCTGAAACAAAATCCTAAGACCTGGTGCATTATGCTGATTTTGAGATGGTTTGACCTCCTGAGCAAAATGTATACAGAGTTGTACTGGTGCTCAGAATGCTTTTGTGATACCTGCAAGGCCTGTCCTGGCAGTCCTTGGGATCTGCCCAGATCCAGCTCTACTCACACGTCAGCTTCAGAGAGCTCTGTGTTTGGCAACCCACACCAGCACTCTATCCTGGCCAGCCCTTGGTGCCAGATGCCAAACATTTCTCCCCTTTATGGTTCCACAAGGTTTATATGCATCTACTTTCTTCACCACTTCCTCCAAGCTGCGGAGGTATTCCTGCTGAGGAATACCTCAGTTGTGATAAAATCGACTTTTTCGACCTGGAGCTGTCTTGACAGTAACATCATAAGTTTGAGGGTCCTCTAAATTATCTCTTTCAAACCTAAAAAATGACAATAAATGTCTCCAGTTTATTCAGGCAACAGTGAATAAAAGTCTATCCCTAGGGTGTCTGGTGAAGAACTGAGGCAGGATACGATGCAGAGAACTCCTTGGTAATTTGGCAGCTGTGTGAATGAATGATAGACAGCAGGTGAAAATCAATATCTATCCTGCTTCTTTACCAAGTGTTTCCCTCCTACAGTTCCAGAGATTCCAAGTCTAGAAAAACAGATGGTCAAAAAAGTGACACTGGTCTCTGCCTAGCAATTTTAGAGATAGTAATTTGTGTTTCTGTTTCCCTGCTTAACTGAGAAGAACTGATTGGTGTAGTTTTTATTCCTGACTTTTGCTGTATATGCAGATCAGGAGAAATTGATCAGAAGGGCAACTGCGACATCAAGCTTGTATTGTGAAAGGGAGTTTTGAGTACCTGAAAAGTGATATAGAAGTATGGAAAGGGCAGAAAATTTTGGGAATAGTAGAGGGCATGCCATAAGAGTATGTTACAGCTGTGGTTCCAGCTAGCATCTAAGAAAATTGTTAAAGATCGATGCCTATCCCCCTGTGAACCAGGGTGTTGAAGCTTCATGAAGTGACTTTCATTGTAACTAAAAGATATGATTCAACTGGTGCCAGAATCCATTTAATCACAAAGAGATTATCTGTATGACTAGTCTATGTTTCTTCTATTTCAACTACCTTCCATTTTTTTTTGCGTTTGTCTTCTTGCTTCTGTATCAGGAGGGAAGTTCATATATAATACCAGCAGGTTTTATTATTAATATAATTCTATCATTTGTCCTTAGTTCCTATCATTCCAGAGTCCTCTCCAGTGAAGTTTTGTAAACTATGCTGCACTATGTTGGGATAGTAGTTTCATACTGTGTACCAAAGTGCATGATAAATGTGCCTTTAATAGCCCTGAATTCTGGCCTTTACTGGAACATAAACTATTGGAAGGTAGTTTCTTGCATTCATTCATGGCTTTCTTGTTCTCAAGCTGTGTTAAATTGCTGTTGAAGTGATATTTTGTTGCTGACAGGAAAACAATTTTAACCTTACTTGTCCTGGATTTTCTTTTATGTGGCTTTCAGCATAGAAATTCCAGCATTTCGATCACTTTTTCTCATTAGAAAACAAATTTTGTGATGATGTTGGTGATGATGATTGATGATGATGATTTTTCTTATTCCAGCACAGAGATCATCCCTCTTTGGAAGGTACCACAGGGCTTGTGGATGCTATCCAAGCTCGAGTATCAGAGGAAGTGACTCCAGGGGGATGTTCAACTTTATAAGCAAGCCAAGCTTTGAGGAGTTCGGTGATGATAGAACAATCCTTTACTTCTAGACTTGGGAAACAAAGCAGTAATTTGTTTTCCTTGGCAGAGAAGTGAAGGAGGAATTTGGGTAGAGGTAAATGCACAGATATACAGAAGTATATAAGAAGACTTCCTGGATTTGTTACAATCTAGGTGGTTAATATTACATTTAATCACAGCTTAACAAAGTAAAGGTTTGAGGTGCCATATTGTACATTCATCCACATCAGAGAGATATAAAAATAGAGAATCATCAATAGAGACTAGAGAATGTCTCAAAAATTCTATTAGAAATTATATATTGAGGAAAAAAGCTGAAAGCAGTAAAAGTCCTTTTTATGAAAATTACATTTGTCTAAACTGTCAGAAAAAATCAGAAACAATTTAAATAAAACATTACCTCATGAGGAAACAGAGACAGTAATTGATAATCTCATTTCAGTAAAACATCAAGTCCAGATGGGATTAGTATTGAATTCCCCTCAAAATATACTGTTATAATTTTACCTTGCTCACAATATATATTTACACTGTTCTATAAAATAAGTGTTTTCTTCCCTGTCCAGAGGCATAGCTACAACATTAATTGCATTGCATACCCTCAGAATATTGCAATGGGAATATTTAAATGCTTTTCAAATGAAAATATGTCATACTGAAAGAAAAAAAAAACAAAACTCAGTCCATTAAAGATCTTTTTCTTGTGTTGTACATGATATTGAAAAGAAATACTTGCAAAAGATTGTCTATGTTGTGCCTCAAGCCATTTGGCCTGTGAGATAAGGTTGCTTTAACTAAACTGAGATGCTCTTATTGTGTTACAGCTGACTTGGTGAAACAGCTTCTTGAATTCCCAGGAACGAGGCAAGCACAGGCTGTAAACTTTCTTGTGTGGTGTATCCAAATGTAGCTGTAGCAGAGATTTTCTGAATGGCCATAATAACAATTATGATCAGAGATCCTTTAGACTTTTGACGGAGAATACATCTTTCTTAACTTCAAAGTGATATTGCAACTTTTCTATTATCCTTGAAAGTGTAAGATTTCAGACAGAGGAACTTCTCTTTTAAGAGTAAAAGTAAAAGTAGGAGTAGGATATCAGAGAAACTTTTGACAAGGTGGTGTCCTGAAGTAGAACAGACCAGGGATTTTGCCGTAAGGGATCTAAAGACCATATTCACAATACTCTTCTTCTATCATCACTAGGGCAGGATAGATATTACTAGAGGTCATTCAATTTTGACTCTCCAAAAAGTGATCCAGACACTCCAATTATATGGAGACTGGTAGGCATGTTATTTAGCTGCCTAAAATTAAACATGGTGAACTAAAACATAATCAATTAAAAGATGGGGATTAAAAAGATGAGACATCCTCTGACAATATAAGAGTGGAGATGACCGGTTACATTCTTGGTCCCATGATTCTGGCAGAAATATGCAGAACAGCTGTTGAAGCCCTGCTCTGCCACTTGAACAGTATTGATGGCATGTGTTAAGTGCTGCTTCAGCCCAGTAAATGCAATCTATTAATCACTGTGCAGAGAATGATACCCCTTATAAAGGCACCAGTGCTGCTTGGTTACCACCATGCCCTGCTCATGGCTAAAGAGCTGTTCTGGTTATCATTGTCCCCTGCTCACATTTGTCTGACTCGTCCTTATCCTTCTGTATGGGATGAGAAGTAAGAAATATGACTGATGGTTTTGGAGACAGTGTCGTGTCCTCTATGGACCATAATGCACATAAATCAAAACAAATACAGACTCTTCCTTTTTTATTTGTAGTTTTTTGTTCTTCTTTCTATCTTCAGGTTTTCTAATGCTGCCTCAGCCAGCAGTGATTCAAAGAGCCCATATGCTTTTAGTAGTAAAAAGAATTTCCAGAGTGTGTCTTTGATGTTCTTTTTTTTCTGTTCAGCAAGAGGTTTAATTAGGCACTCCATCTGCTTTGTATATAACTTTTCCACCTCTGTACATTCTTATTATAATTCCAGAGGTACAATGAACGAGGTGTTTTCCATAGAACCATAGTTTAGTGACCCTGAAAGGCAATAGATTCAGAGCTCTTGACTCCACCTGAACTGTTGTTAACAATGAGCTACTTGTCATATCCATCACATCCCTCCAGGGTCTGAACCATGCCATGGGAGCATTTTATAAAGCATGCAGTAGAATAGAAGGGTACTGAGGATGATTTCAGTTGCCTCTGCAGTCAATTTTCATTTAATCAGCACATATTTTTAAGAATTCTAAGTATTTGGTCATATGTAGTTCCAAGTAACAAAATCACAGACTGTCCAAGAGCACCAGGATAGTTTCTGAGAGTCTCATAGTCATATATTGCAGTATTTTCTGCCATTCATCTATGTCTGCATGTAATGCAAGTAAGGAGATCATTTGTACATTCAGGTCTTTATCTGGGGCTATGCTCATGAATCCAGAGGTACACCAGGTAAATTCTGATAGACCTGACTTGAGATTCAAACAGGCACTTATGCAAACACCACACATGCACAGACTTACAGAATCAGGGAAGAGCTACAGTATTGCTGCAGCCTGGGAATGCTGAAAGCAATGGGGCTGAGATGAACACAGGGCCTGAAATAGTCAAACAGTTTGGAAACATCGGAATCAGTCTTGCCTTCTCTAGAGAGCTCAGCAAATCCTTTTCCTAGGCAATGATGATCCTCTTTAAGCAGAAGACACACTCATTTTGGACTCCCTGAGGCTGGTATTATTGACAATTGCTGTTGTCATTGCTTGTTCTTCATCTGCAGTATCCCAAGGCAGTCATTGCACTGGGTTCTGCCTACAGCCTCTGAAGTTACAGCTTTTGTTTCTTTCACTGTCTTCTCCAAGCTAAGGCAGATTTCATACAGGAGGGAACCAACAGTGAATTTGCCAAAAATTTTAGTAAGGAATTATACAGACTGTACAGAATATATATAGAGGGTTAACATAAAATTCCCTAATATTTAATTTTAAGTTCAATTAAAGAACAACATAAGGAAGAGAATGTATACCTGGAAAACAAAAATTGTTTACTTCTATTTTCCCCATATGGCTTTTCAGCAGGGGAATTGGTAATATTGTCCTAATCTACCACCCACCAAATGGTCACAGCACACCTAAAAAACTTCATTGCATTGCCTACAGACAAAGTGATGAAACTTGAAATGTCAGGGCACTGAAATGTCAATACATTAGGTTAGAGACTGTTCACTCTGGTCTCCTGTTCTTCTCTGCCCATACGCCTGCCTCTCTAGGGGCTCTTCTGCCTTGGCCTTACAGCACCCACTTGAGATTTGTTGCAGCAGGATGTTACAATAACCCTGTAACTCTGAAGAGTGGGTTTTTTTCAAAAAAAGCCTGGGGGAAAGGAGAGGTGAACCAGTCTCCAAAACCACCAGTAAGTCCACTGGTCTTCAGGTACGGCATAATCAGTGTTGTACTTTAGTGTGAAAGACTACCTTCAGAATTTATACTGTGAAGTGCCACTGATTACACTCTGCCCCTCCCTCTCCATGTCACTCAGATCTCCTTCATGCCTCCTCTGCCAAACTCCAGACCAAGCAGCTTCTCTACCTCCTTGACTTACCACTTTTCAGCTGATGGCCCCAGGATGAGGGTGATCAACATAGATACTGAAGGCATTCCTAGGGCCCTTAATTTTTGCTGTTTACATCCTCCACAGTCCTGTGTAAATGAGTCAGATACCACAGACAAAGCAGCCTGTGAAGCTTCTGCCTCCTGAATGTTTAACTGGGGAAAAGAGGATTCCCAGAAAAGAAGGTTCCCAGCAAAGAGGATTCCCAGAAAAGAGCCACACAGTCTCACAGCCTCCCATACTGCAGCTGCTCCTGCTGCAGACTTCTTGCAGCAGTTTGCACTTCCCAAACTGGAACAGAATAAAAAATTAAAAACATTTATTCCCCATAAAGGTGCCTGTATTTTCACATTATATTATTTTTATCAGTTGATCTCCACAGCTGAAGTCGTGCTGGACTAGTCTGCTAAGGCAGAGGTTACCCCTGAGACAGCTAAATCTGCACTTCTTGAACAGCAGGGACCAGCTTGCCCAGGCAGTGTTCTGCCAGGATGGCAGGAAATAGTGCAGGAAATCAGTGCAGACTCTTGACTTTCAGAACCCACAGACTCTATTAATTTCAATTCTTTTAACAACTGAAATTCTGTGAGCATCCTGAAAATTATTTCTTTTAATACATTATATTAAATAGAAAACACTGATAGAGCTGGCTGCAAGGATCTTGACAGGAGAGCTTGGACTGGGCCTCGCAGACATAGACTTTTATTCTATGATGATAAACTGGAGGAATTCTTAAAAAAGTATTATAGAAGAGTTGGGTTTAAATGTTTTCCAATGTTTATGTACTTTTAAGAAATGGGGCAAAAAATTATATGACAATGGATTTCACTTCCATTACAAAAATTAATGGAATAAATGTTAACTTTCACCTGCTTTATTTAGTTTTTGTAGACACAACATCAAACTACCAGAGCTTCTGCAGCACCTTTCTTAATCTGCCATTGAGAGAAAAGCCCACAGCTGGGCATACCTGGGCTGATCAGTAACACAGGCACTGTGCTCTCCTCTCATCCCTGCCCACAGTCTGCCTCCTGTCACCTACAGCTGTTGCCTGAGACCATCAGAAGTTGGGTTTGAGACATTTTCATTTTTGGCTTAGAAACATGTTTATTCTGAAAGTAAGTATAACCTTACAACTTCCAAGCTACAACAAATAATAAAGGCTCTGTACTCCAAGAATAATAAAAAATATAGGAACGTATGGGATTTAGAAAACAAAAATGAATAGTATACATTCAATACATTTCATCTATGTAATGACCATAGGTTCTTAAGTCAGCCTGCAGTGTTCGTATGTAGTACATGACATTGCCCTAGCCAATGCAGCAATCTTTCCAGCCACTCAGATATCTGTTTCTTGCAAGTCTGTGTCAGAAACACAAATGTCCTGTCATGTCCTGTCCTGTCCTGTCCTCTTATCACCAGTCTCTGAAAGGCAGCAATACTTTGCCTATAATCTGTGAATGTCACTTAGTTACACATATTACAGGGAAAACCAGTGGTTCCTTGTGCTGTCACCACTCAGTCCTGCTGTCTCAGGGTCTCTGCCTTTGCTCTGAAACAGGAAATGGCCTCTCACTGCCTCTGCAGTACAAATAAATTGTAATTGCAACACTCAAGCAACAAAGCATGAGACCTGAGCAACTATTTAAGATAAAGCATTGCTAGTAAATACTTCAAAACATAAACAACTCAGGACTCATATTTCTCAAATACTTCTATCCTAATTATCCCCCTTGCAACCTCTCAATTTCACTTCCCTCATCATTACTTTTGCACAAAAGAAAAATGGATAAAGTGATGGTCACAGCCCATTTTTCCGCTGAGTCTTAGCAGAGTTATTGGTGAATCTGATAAAATGAAAATATCCATCAATACAATAACAGAGTCTGTAGTACAGTTCTTTTACAACTAGCTCTAAAGCACAAAGACAGATAAATGATGTCTTTTTTTAATGTAGTAACATTTCAATACTTTAATCAAAGCTACAGAGGAAAAATGCTCTCCAGAAAATTCATGTAATTGCACGGCTCTGTCTTTAATCTGAACGTTTATCTCAGAGCTCATATGAAAAATCAAAATCTGGCAACATATTTCCTCTGCTTCTTTGAAAGACTAACTGGCAGCAGTAGAAACTCCCTGCCCAAAGCCTAGTGTTTTTGATTTGTCAGAGGCCAGGAAAAGCTAAATGCTTCTGAGGATGTGAAGGTTCACTGGGGTAAAATAAGAAAAGGTAAAAAGACAGCAGGGATCTCTAAAGGGGCTGCAATCTGAAAGTGGTGAGTCTGCTCACAAGATTTATTAGCTGTTGACCTCCTTCCACCACTTAGGCTATAATGTGATGACAGCCTGGTGGCAATGGAGAGAAGCCACTTTTCCTCCTTGATGCTGACCTAGAGAATTAGGATCGTGAACCAGTCACACAAGCAAGCTCTGTAAAACCATCCATGGCAATTGCATTGCCACCTGCTCCCCTGCTTTTTAGTACATCAAAGGCAGTAGTCAATTCCTTGAAAGTCCAAACCATTTCAGATCCTGCAGCTGCCTCCAGTCCACAGGGAACAGAGTCAAATAAAATGTTGATGTGATTTCCTTTACTGAATGATCTCACTTTAAGTAAATTTTTTATTGAGAAATTCACTATATTGTCACTTAATTTTGGTAAATTAAAAACTTAATAAAAAATTACTGAAGATGGAACAGTATAAGAAGTGGATCTGGGAAGGATTGAATCTCAGAATCTTTATAGAAGTCTGGCAAAAGGTGCACTCTATACTGGGAGCCAGGTATGGGGCAAAATCAGCCCCAACCTACTTTCCATCCAGCTGGGACCAGATCATGGACAAATAGCAAATAGCCGACCCTCATATCTTTAATCCCTAGAACAGTGCATAAACAAATTTACATAGAAATGATACCAAAAAGATTATTGGAAACACTTTTATTGACTTATTGCTAGATGTGAGAAAACAACAGGCTTTTTTGAATTGTTGGTCAAATACCCACACATATCCACATGGTTTTACTTTAAAAAAAATAGTTTGGAAAAACTCATATGGAAATGGAAGCCCTTAACCAGAGGTATCAACTGTTTCAGTTCATGATCATGTAAGTCCTTAAAACATGATATTAAAATACTTTACTTTAAAACTAAATATTATTTTTAAATAAAAATAAGTATAAACTATTATTTTAGAAGGAGTCCAAGCAGAAAATATCTTCTCATCCTTTTCTTCCAACACATTCCACTTCCTGTTCTGGAAGGGCAAAAACCTCCCCAAATTCACAAAAAAATTATAACGTTATGAAAATGTTTCTTTACATGAATTTATTCTTCATTCTTAATTTCACTGGTCTCCAATCTAGACAGAGATTAGGGTTCCAGATTATTTTTATTTGGTTTCTGGATTGTATCTTTCTGTAGTTGTTTTATTCCCTGTAGTGTCACTAGAAAGTTACAGTACCATCAAAGACATATACTCTATTTTTCCTTTCTCTTACACATACCACAGTGATAAAAAAGAAATCAAGAATGTGCCTAATTAAAATATTATGGGAAAAAAACCCTGTCAAAAATGGTGTGTAAATATAAACATCTGGACTTTTGACAGGCAAAATTAAACTAGAGAATATTTCTGTACTGTTGTTGAAGTTAAAATTTATAATTGAAGTTTCCAACCAAAAGAATTTAAATAGTTATGAAGAACATGCAGCCTGTGTTGTCTCACTGAGAAGCTCAACTTTACCCCTGAAAGCAAATAGGATCATGACATAACTTAGTCCAGCAGGAAATAGGAAAAGTATGAGAAGTGAAGCTCTATATTTTCACCTATAATACAGTATATCCACCTCTATAATACAGCATTAGTACTGGTCAATTGAGCTAAGGTATTGCTAAAGAAAAGGAAATCCAAAAATTATGAAAATGTATGCTCTCAGCCTTGCTGCCTTATTTAAAAAAATGCAAACAATGGTTAGGTCATACCTTTAAAGGATAACCTTCATTTTTAACAATACGCCATGGAAAATTAATTTGACTTCTTATTCTTTCAAAAGAAGTAAAAAAAAATTAATCTTCCTGAATCCTTTTTGCAGACATAGACTTTAAAACACCATTCTTACCGAAAGAGCCTGCTGGACGTCATGAGCTCCCAGCAGAAGAGGCTCTTCCCCAACTGGTACTAGACAATGTCTGGGGGTTTCTCTGTAATTCTGAAGCTCAAGGATGCTCTGGGACCTTTGCTGCTCCCTGGGCTGGTCAGATGCAAGGCATTCACCTTAGATTGCCCTTCTCCTCTTGCCTCCCTCCTCCAGGGTTAAGAAACCTGAGATTCATTTTCCCTTGCATTTTAAAATGCCCCTCCCATCTCCCTGAATTCTTCACCTTCACCACCTTTGGGCAAGAGGTACCCTGGGAACAACTCTTGCCATCCAGGAATGCAGAATGAGGAGGCAAGGACAAGATCTACCTGGCACTATTTACTGTTTCCCAGCCACGAGAGGATGAAGACTTTCTCTTTCATTCCCTGTTCCACAATCTGAGCCCCTCAGTGAGGAACCTAACCATAAAACAAAAACATCCTCATGGAGGAATTGCAGTGTTGCCTACTCCTGTGTTTTTTTTGCAATTTCACATCTTCAAAATAGTTCTCACAGTCACAGCTCCTGGAATCAGTATCTTAGGGTAGATCAACTTTTCAATTTTAAATAAAGTTTTAACTTTTGTAGCTATAGAGAAAAAAGGCTTCTTGTGTGAAGTGAGTCCAAGGTAAAGAACCAGAATGCAAATGAAAGGAAAACCCTAAAGCATGACTAGTATTATTTAATTATCATATTTCTGGGGAGGAAAAGAGTGTGAATCGTGGGTTTTAAGTGGTTTTAGGGACAGGAACAGTTAAATGGGAGAAGCAGAATATCTTGCTTTCTCTGAATGTTGCAATTATTTTTTAAGTGACAGAATTAATTTATCATATTTGGGAATAGCAGGATCAATTCTTGATGTGAAAGTATTGTGATTCCAGAGAAAAAAGAAAAAGATTTTGAAGAAAGAAATTAAGGAAAGAGCAAATAGAAACAAAGGCTATACAGCTTATTTTATAAGTTTTGTTTCAAAAAGAGCAAATCCAGATCTGCACCTTCATTAGGTGTGCACACAATACACTGGTTCATTAGCAACTATGAGAATGCTGTCTGTCTTGATTATGGAATGTTTCTCTGTCAGAAGCAACATTTTTACGCGCTTTTGGGTTTTGTCATTTACTACTTAGGTATTTTCCCCTCCTAAGATAATTTCCTGCAGAGGAAATGTTATTGTTCTCATTCAAGTAGCGTTTTTTAGCAACTGTTATTGTTTCCTATCAGCAATTCTGTGTTTTGGGACAGAACCAAATTGTCTGCTTTAAATTCCATCTCTGTTACACTTTCTCCAGAATTGCTTATGAGATAGCAATTTCGCAACCCATCATCTGGAAAGATTGTAATAGAATCTACATAAGAGTTTGTGCTGCATTTATATCAGATTACAGGTGATAGTGCTGCTGCTTCTTTTCATCAGGATTGTCTGGTTCCAAGAGATCTTGCTTTCACAGGCCAGAATGATTCTAGCGGTGAATCTGATTCTACAGTGCTAAAGTGTGGACACCTATAGCTGTAAGCATCATCTTTCTCACCATATTTTGTGTAAATTTCATTTTATCTCTAGCTGTGAAAGTCCTACCCAGCCCACATACACCTTGAGGAGGACTACCATGATGATGGCACATCCATAGTCAGATATTAGCCCCTTAAAACTAAATTTTTTCTTTGAGACTAGATATGCATAAGAAAGAACCATTACACAGTTCCAGATTACCATGCATGGACTCTTCTGTGCATTCTAGTGTTGTTCTCTGGAGACAGTCTTGTATGTCCATGGTAAAAATAAAACCAGTCACGGTATTTAATTAAGCTTTTATTGTGTTTGTGTGTGTATGTAGGCTTGCAAGCAATTAAATGTTTGCAGAGAGAAACCCCTACACTTTTTTTAATGTCATAATGAAGTGTACAGGGATGAGAATACAAGACATTAAAGGTGCGTTTTAATTGATGCAAATTCCATTCTGAATTCAACAATCATTGGTTGTGTTACTTACTCCATCAAGGATCCAAGTTCCAATCACACATCCTGTATCCTATTTTTCCAGTCTGTGCTGGCATTTGTCGGGATGTTTTTCCACCAAAAGATATTGACAATTATGAGCAGATGCAAAACCAATTTTTGTGTGGTGTAAATCACTGCAAGTCAAATGAAGTCAATCAGGACTTGTAAAAGTGCCAAAAGGCACTGAAAGAGAGATCTGGAGATGAGTTCCTTACTGGAAAGCACAATTCAGCCTTGTATTGGATAGAACTCTTTTAGAGCTTTGTCTAAACAAATGTGCTGACTTTCCAAATAAAAAAGAATATAATTGGAGGTCTGAGTGGCATAAGCAGAGATCTTCCATAACTTATGTCATTTTCTTATGTACTTGTTGATATAAAAAAAAAAAATCAGAAAGATGTAACAGATCACTTCAGATTCTTTACACTCTAGTTGTATATTTTAACTGAGCTGACAATTTCTCTTACCTAGCCAGACAGCACAGCCAGTTGGCCCACTATTGTAGCTGGTAGCACTATATAAGTCATTTCCTTGTCAGTAGGTCCTGTGGTATATTGTTGTAAATGGTATTTTTTGGTTCCTGTTTAATCTTCTGCTCAATTATTTGTTACCTAATTTAGCTTATTACTGAGAAATAGAAAATTCAGCTTTTAGCATTTAATGGAGATTCTCTTTTCTCCAGACAGTATTTTCTGCAAGATGAACATCTTTCCAAAGAGATCCCCTTGAAATCTCCACCATGAAGTCATGGCAGAGGACAAAAGCTCTGGAAATTAAATCATGTGCCCACAGAAGTTAGATGGATTTGGAGCCTCTCCAGAGCCGTCAGTCAAGCTGGCAGTTCTTTGCCTTGGCCATCACTGCTGAGGCTTCCAGACTAAGATTACAATTAACTGTTAAAAATTAACAAGGATTAAAATTTTATTCAAAACAAACAATTATTTAAACACATGCCCAGAGTCTTCTTACAGTTTGGAAACTATGACTCAGATAAGACTTCTCAAGCTTGTTACAGAAGAGAAGAAATATCACCTAACTTCATTCATACAAGTAAATTTAACTAACCTGACTTACAGCTCCTGAAGAATCACTTGAAACAGGTGCCTGAGGCTCTTTCTTTTCATCCCTACCTATGAGCTAACACCTGCTTGCTGAGGTGGGAGGCTCTTCTTATATTACAGGTATTACCAAACACCTGCATTTCTCTAGCTTTCGTAATTGTCCACTGATCTCTCCTTAGTTTAAAACGAAAAACTATATTTTTCTCCTCAGGAAAGTTTTAGACAGCGAAAATATCCATTATTTTATGTTCTCCAGGGAATGTAGTTATTTATTGGACGTAAGTGCATTTGTTTCTTGAAATAGTGTAATCTATATAGAAGATACTATAATGCAGTGTTTATCCTTTCTGTAAGATGTTGCATACTATTTACGCATTTTAAAATTTACATTCTAAAAATGTACTACAAGCATGTGTAAACTCTTCTCAAAGTGGCAGAGTACAACATAAATGGATACACTAAACCCAAGGTATAGCTTCAGCAAAACTCAGGGACATTTTCATGGAGTATGACTTGAATGCAACTAAGATCCCCCAAAAGGTAAAATATTAACTCCTACTCTATATCAATAATGTTCCAAAACCGAGGGACATTCCTATTTTTAAAATTTGAAAATAATTTCAGATAAAAAAAAAACGTACTTTTCCAAATTTACCATCATTACATGCATTTCTCATAGCTTTTTCTTTTTCTTTCTCTACCCATGCATTTTCTTTGGATGTTTAGCAGTTCCCTCAGGGCAGAGCCAATTATTTATGACATATTTTCCCATGTAAAATGTATTTGGAAAAACTGTTCCTATGGAAACGACTGTTTTCAAACAGCCTTATATTAATGTCAAACAATATGATTGCATCTACAATAGAGAATACATCTTTTATTATTAGATACATTCTAATGACTTTGAAAACCAAATAAATTTCACAGAGAAACAAAATGAGACCTATTCTGTGATATCATCAAATGGACATTCAACTGTCATCTGGCCTTTACAGGGAATTAGAGTATAACTCGTTCATTTTACAGAGGTCCAAATTGAAGGTCTCTAAAATTTGAAAACAAAGCTTTTAAAAATATCAGTCAAAAGCCTGAACTGGAATGCTATGAAGGACCAACAATGGTCTTATGTACAAATAAAACACTGAAGATTTTGATTTCAGAAATGTCAAATTTCATGTGTATGACATGCCTATACAGCACAGCTTTGGCACTAGAAGCAGATTGACAGTCAAGATGCTACAGGCAATTGATTTTAGTGGCTTCAGGATCAAGGTCTTGTAATTATTTTTTGTCTTTGTGGTGTTTTGCTGTTAGATCTCTCCTCACTAAACCTCCTGCTTATCTTGTGGTCTTTGCAGTCCTCCAGAAAAAATGAATCACAGAGCAGCTGCAGCACAGGTCACCTGAGCAGGTTTCTAATGAAGAAGTAATAATTTTCATCTGCCTGAAAAAAGAATTTTCCATTAAAAAAAAAAAAGGAATTTAATAATGTGCTTCATTAATTGCCTTGGTGGTATTAGTAGATTTCTAGAAAGTAATACCTAGTAGTAATCTAGTCAGGAACATGACAGGGCAGGTGAATGGGTATCTCATAGAACATCCCAGTCCTCCAGCTTGGACTCTTTCTTTGGTCCTGTGCAGAAGTTAATGCTGTTAACACAAAGGACCCTGCTAGCCACCTTCACATATGCAGGCTTGTAGCGCTTGCTCGTTGTCTGAGTCATCTTCTTCAGGAAGATTTGGGAAAAAAAATCCATGAATTCTGTGTGCTTGGATGGCTCTTCACTTATTTTAAAAATTAACCAAGTGCTCTATTTTATAAAAGGAACTAATTCAGTCAGGGACGGAATAAAATTCAAGGCCACAAAATAGAAAGGAAATAAACTTTAAATTCAAGTTGGAGAGTTTTCACAGTTCAAGTTAAGCTGACTTCAGGACTACCAGGGGAGAAAACCCACACTTTGTTGTGGGTGGAGCTCCTGAGTGTATTGTCATGTGAAAGGAGAAACAAGTATAAACACTTATTGTCCGATGAGCTGCTAGAATGCAACATTGCCAGCACAACAATTAAAAAATTATGAACTTGGTCACTCAAAAACACTGATTGTTCATTTTTGTAAACTGATCTTGTGAGACTGGTTTGAAATATCCAGGATTTGGAGCCACGATAAAGAATTATTTTCAATCCCCTTTTTATGTAATAAAAGTTTTGTACTTTGACACAAACTTGTCAAAGCACTGTTGGTGGCAAAAACGTTCCTGCAGCTGGGGACTGAAGTCATCTTTTTGCTAGGATATTTGGTAGGTTTATTTAGCAGTCTTGATTTCTACACAACCCTAGAAAAAGGAGCTTCCTTCTTGTCCTGAATGGCCCTAAAATTTTTTCCAGAGTCGTCTAAGCTCAGGCAAATAATGTATTACAATTGGCCTTTTTCAGATCTGAGGAGATTTTCCAGTGGCTGAAAAAAAACTAGGGAAAATTAAAATATGTAATTGTAGAATGCAGTATAGATAGTGCACTATGTAAAAAAGTAGTAGTACTTAGGCAAGTAGTTGAAATAACTTCACTGAAGTAACTGCCAGGGGCAGTGGAGAAAGTCTTACCCCAGCAGCAATGGTTGGAAACTGTCACCTCTGTAAGACTATGAAAAAATTCTGAGCCCCCTTGTATGTGATGGGGTTTTTTGTTCTCTTGTGTTGCTTTTAAAAACTGAATGGTTTGGCCTATGATGGTCAGAGCATTTTCTTAGGCTCACCCTTTGTGCAGCCTGAACTGGCTCTGTCTGTCTCCAGCTTGTGGGTAGATTTAGCCATCTTATCTGTTCTGAATTCCATGATGTTTCACTGAGCTGTTGGAGGCAGCATGCCTTATGTCCTGCAGACTGATTTCCTAGAGTTTATCAATCCATTTTTGGGAAGAACTTATTTGCCAATTTCAATATCATAATGAAACATGCATTGGTTTATTTTTCACCCTCTCATCCCACAAGCTAGAGGCTAAAGGACTTGTGCGGAAAAAATACAGGAATTTCTACCCCCTAATCATAATACCTTAACATTTTAACCGCTTAAGGATTGCAAATATCTCTCTCAATTAAAAAAACAACTGTAAAAACTGTTTATTTGCTTTACTGGAAAAAGATCTACCGTGATCTTCAGGCTCATAACTGAATTAATCTCTCCAATTTATATTCCCGGTGTTGTCAGCTTCTGTGATTTTTATTGGATTTTCTAATCTATAATTCCAAAACTTGGTCCACTATTTTCCTATAAGTATCTTTACTTTCACCCTTTTTTGGCAACACTCATAAGCGCAACAGCTCAGGACCCAGAAAGTAGATGGATTTTCATAATTAATGATATATAGTCTCACACTAATGGTCATTGGGTAAGTAATAAATTTTAATGTTTAATGTGATGAGAACTTCCTGAGTCAGACTTACATGAAAACTGGAAGATCTAATAAAATATGTATACATTGCATAACAAAAAGAAGGCATTTTAACTTATCTTCTGGGTGTGATTGCTAGCACAGAAATTAAAAGTGTTAGCAAAACCAGGGATCTAAAATTTGCTGAAGACAGGGGTTTTCAGAAAAGTCAATGATTCCACTCTTGGGTTGCTTGATGTGATATTTATTAGGGTTTTTTCCAAGTCAGTGCAGGGCATTTTTGAAAATCTCGCCTACATCAAGTGATTTATACTCTCATTTAAAAAACCGCCAAACTTAAATAAAATTGGGGTTTTAGAGTCTAAACATCATTTTTAATCCCTAAATGCAACATCAGGTATCATAGGTGTTCAGTTTCTACACTTCACACTGCCACCACTTAAGCATAAATAGCTCATTTTTCATCAGCACTTTCTCCAGCAGCCGCATTTTCGCCTTTGAGAATTAACACAAAAATGCAGCACAAACTGTCACCAGCAATGGTTATCTCATAGCCATGTTTCACAAAGAAGCATTTTCAGGCTTTTATCATATGTAGGTTTGGTCATCTCAGCCTGCCCTGAGTGCTTGGACTTTCCATGCAGCTCCACTTGAGGTGGATCTTGGCGGCCAACCCCAGCATTGGGATCCCCCAGACCCGTCAGGCCAGCCCTGCTGCAGAGCAGAGGAAAGAAAGGACACCAGAGCTTGTCACTCAGGGACTGCCCTTTGCCCAGTAGGCAGCTGGGGCCTGAACAAGGAAAATCCATACCTCAGGAAGTGTCCCTTGCTGAGAAGTTGTGGAATGGGTAGGTTTCATCTCTTCTGTTTCTCCTTTTTGTTAATATATTTGTGTGTCCACTGAAAAAGGATGTGTATCTAAGTATCCCACATTAATATGAAGGTCATTGTGTTTTGAAATATTCTCAATCTGTGTCTACTTAATGAATCTTTAAACTTGTGCTTGAGGAAATGAGGTCAACGGCCATTATTCTTCTTTTTCTGGGAAAAATTTAAAACAATTAAGATTGGCTCAGACACTTCAGTCCAAGAAGAAGTTCATGATTATAAGAGAGGTATATTTCTATCCAGTCTAACATGAGAAACAGTGTATTTTTGAGGAAAAATCCAGGAGTATCCGTCCTTCTCCAATTTCCTGTGGACCAGCACCACATTATGCAGCCAGCTTGTTGGCTTGTGTGTATATGCTTCTACAATCCCACATGGCTCTCCCAGAAACACATGGGCTGTCAAATCAGGGGATGCAAATTCCCCTGAGCAGACGGGAGCCACAATTTTTAATATCTCAGTGTTGAATACTGCAGTGTCTAATCCTCCCTTGCAAATCTTGTATTACTGTAGGTACTGTACTGGACAAAAAGGAGTTGCTACCCATTGTTGTATGATAAAATAAAAGTTTTAGTAAAACAGAAGCTGATCCAATGCATCATTAAATATCAGAAATCTGAAAGGAGATTGGTAGACTTGCCTTTCTCTGCTTGTAGAGGAGAATTAGCAGAGAAGTTAATAGCGATGCTTCTAATATCATTTATCAAAGTCTAAGTATCTGACAAAGGAAATTTATTTTTTTTTAATACACACATACACACAAAGAGGAAATGATTCTGAGAATGGAATAAATATTTTTATTTTTAGAAAACTGCTTGTTTCCTTGAAGTGATGCAACAGCTTTGTTCCAAGTACTTATCAGCCTGATAAAAGTTAAACAACATTTTATATTTGAACATTCAAGAATTTTAACATTCAGAAAAATCAGGATAGTACAAATCTAACATATGCCTCAGTATTTTTCTTCTACAAGTCCTGTACCAAGAGAATAAAATTAGTCATTACTCTGCAGAATGTTTCCTTTTCTCTGATTTTTCTATTGAATTTATATCCTTGATGATATTTGTACTTAGTGTATTATTAATTAATTTTAAAACACACAAAAAATGTATTATTCATTTGCTGGTTCCAACTTAATCAGCTATAAAAAAGCTACCAAAGAAATGACCACTGTATTTCATTACATTCCTAGATGAATCTTAAGTGCAGATTGCAAAGCTTTGTTTCCAACAGGGATATATCCTTTAGAGGCTCGTCCGCTATAATGAGATAGCAGTATATCACAACATCTTTGTGCCATCATAAATACATAAAAACCCCAGGTTCACTTAGCAAAGACATTTGTGAGGAAAATCAGACTCCATAGTTGCTTGCAACCTCTCCCTAAAAATGCAGAGATGTTATAAAATCATATAATCATAGATTGTGTTTTGTTGGAGGAGACCCACAAGGATCATAGAGTGCAGCTCCTGGCCATGCATAGGACACGCCAAGAGTCACACAATGGGCCCTCAGAGCATTGTCCAAACACTTCCTGAACTCTGTCAGGATTGGTGCTGTGACCACTTCCCTGGGGAGCTGTTCCAGTGCCCAATCACCCTCTGACTGAAGAACCTTCTAATATCCAACCCAAATCTCCCTGGCACAGCTTCATGTCATTCCCTCAGGTCCTGTCACTGGACAGAAGAGTGAAGAGATAGGTTGTTCCTGTTCACTCTGGAACTTCTGGACAAGAGACAACTGTGTTCAGCTTCTGTGAAACTTCTTTGCTCATTTCTGTACAATTACATTTCTTATGCCTTTTGATCCAGTAAATTCTGTTTGTCTTGAGTTTTGAAGTATTTACTTTTTCCCATAAGGAAGGATCTGGAAGTGTTTGACTTACAGCTAGTCCAGGGATGGGTACTGTTTTTTTCTGGTGCACAATATGGTGCCTTGTCCAGCAAATTCAAGCTGATGATTACCAGCATGAATTTTTGGTACGTATGCTTGGCACCTGCCTTGACTGCCAATCAAATGTTCAAGCCAGTCAAGCTCTTTATTATGTTCTCTGTGGAGAATTATTTATCTTCCTGTCTTCTCATCATTGTTTCCTATTCATCACTAGCAACAGGGTCTGACATAGTCCGTCTTCTATCCTGCTGATAGATGAGGGGAAAATTTTTGAGAGGGGAAATGAAATGCAACAGGATTTTTTTTGGAAGAGAGTTCCACAGCAGATCTGGTTGAGCCAGAATCCTCCCTGTTTTAGAGTGCACAACTAAACTCATCTACTAAAATGTGTCCACTAACAGCAAATGGAAAATAAAAGAATCTGCCAGCAATTTATTTGAAAAAAAAAAAAAAGTTTGAAAGAACAAGAAAATAAAAGACTCATTTGGAGGCCAAAAGGATAAGTTTCTTTTCCTCTTTTCTGCAAAGACAACATGAATTCACCCAGCTCAGCTCCTTGCCAACCCCAGACAAGGGTAGCTAATACCTACAGAGGCTGGAAAACAAGAGAGTTTCCCCTCCCCAAATAAGTGCAACCGCATAAAATGGAAACAACATTGCATAAAGATGGGTGAGGCAAATACCTGGAAGAGGATTCCCCTGGAAGAAAAAGGAAGAAGTGTGTCAAAAGGGTTTTTTTTTTTTTGGTGGTACTTTGGATGGATTTTTTGTCAAATTTGGAGAAAATTATTTCGGCTTAAAACCCATAATGGCTTGTGGACTATGTTTAGGAAATGCACCCTTAAAGGTGATCAGATGAAAATGCAACAAACCATGCGTGTTCTTCTTAACAGCAGTTAATGCCCGTGTGAAAAACTAACTGGGAGATACTCAGGTCTCCCTGATTATCTCTTAAGGATTGTTCCAATAGGATTTTTTAAATGCTAAAGTCCCTATTAATTGCCACTGATAAGCACTACAACACTGTTGTGTATTTTTCCCCGGGAAATCACTTGTTAATAAAACTGTGCTAACCTTTCCTTTTAATTTCAATATTGAAGTGAGAATTGCAGCCTAGAGAAGTCTAAGATGTACAACAATTAAGAGAGCAAATGAATCATAAATATAAACAACTCTAAAAGAGTGTTTAAACATTGAATGGAAACATAAGGTCAGTTTTGGTTAACCATTTGGATAAACTTAGCCCTTAATGGAATCTAGAATAATGGAGGTATTTTCTTTTTTTTCAGATATTCTATTGGAAAGAGAATTAAGAGAAAAATTGTCTTGCAATGTGAGCACTGAATTTTTGGACTAAATCAACAAATTAGAATAAGAAACTCAGAAGTCTGTGCTTGTTGTCCAGGTTAACAGAAAAGCAAAACACATGCATGGCAGACAAGTAAATGACAGACAAAATTCTGACTATAGCTACACCCACAAAATTTCAGTGATCATACTTGGGCTGAAGATACATTTTTAAAATGCTGTCTTCTTAGTCAATTAAGGCTATGATGTTGAAGCAGCCTAAAAAAACACATCTTTACCCTTCTTTAACTGTCTTTTTTTAAATGGCAATTTAGAAAATGAATATTTTCTGCAGGATTTTTAAACAAAATATCTAAATAAAATAGGAGCTCGATTCAATCTATAAACAGATTTTAAGTGCATGAGCCAAAGCTATTATACTAATACATTTCTAAAATATAAAGAATATACAGAAGTCCATTTACATTTCATTGTCAGAGCAGGAAATTCACTTCCAACAAAGTGCAAAAATAATTATTTTATATATAAGTAATTCTCCTTACAGAAACCCACATAGGACACTATTTTTCTATTTTTATCATCTGTCTCTGTTCAGTTCCGTTTAAAAAATAATGCTCAGAGATCTGAGCAGATTGGCCTTCTCATTTAATGAACATCAGTAAGTTCTAGGAAGCAGGTAGCTTCAGCAAGAGTGATCTCCACCTCCTTGTTTGATGTTGCAGTCAGATTCTCATGATGTAGTGTAGCCAGAAGAGAACTTCACCTTTCTCATCTGTGCTACATATTTGCTATTTGCCCTGGAGATGGAGGAAAGGCGTTTTGGGGTACCAAGAAATGGGAGCTGCCAAAATTTTTATCTGGTGCATTTTAGGTGTATTCTCAGCTGTGAATGTTTGAGGAAAAGGACTGTCTCCTGCTGAGGCGGGTTGACCTTGTCTGGACACCAAGTGGCCACCAAGGTGCTCTATTAGTCCCTCTTTTCAGCTGAACAGGGAGAGAAAATCAAATGGAGAACTTGTAGGCTGAGATAAGGCAGTTTACCAAAGCAAAAGTGAAAGGTTGCACACACACAAGCAAAGGAAAAATACCAAAGATTTTATTCTCTCTTTCCTATCAGCAAGTAATGTCTGGCCACTTCCCAGGAGACAGGTCTTCAATAAATGTAGTAGAAGGCAAACATTCTAAATTCCCCCCTTTCTCCTCCTTTCCTTAGCTTTTAAATCCAATCAGAAGTCACAGAGTATAGAATATCCCTTGGGTCAGTTCAGGTCAGCTGTTCTAATCCCTTGACAGGGGTGGAATTTTGGAGAGATATTGTTGGTGCTGTACCAGCACTGCTCAGCAGTAGCCAAAACACTGGAGTGTCACCAACACCTTTGCAGCTGCCACTGCAAAGCCCAGCACTGTGCAGGCTGCTGAGGGGAAAACGATCTCAACATCAACCAGATCCAATAACCCTGGATGAGGAACAACCAGATCTAGGAGCATTCTTCCTCTAAGCAAAATGAGTAAAATCACACAGAAAAATCAAGGCAGAGTATTCTGAGGTCTTACAGATAACCCAAATCTACACTGTGGTACAACTTGAAAATATGAATCTAAATCCTCTATATTTTGAAGGAGAATTTTCTTACATGGTGCTGGTTCTGAGACTAATGTTCTCCATGCACCACCACTCACAGTATTTTAACAAGCAAATCTACTCCAGTCTGTGTGGGTGGCAGCACCACACTTGCAGCTACCTGCTTACATCTTTCTACTCTCTCTGCTCCTTCTTAGGTTTTACAAGGTCCTTATTCCCTGAAACTAATATGCACAAGAGCAGAAATTCCTTACAGAAATGCAGCTCCTCATCTTTCAGAAAACTTTGCCTTGGAGTTTCCATAGAGGTTTCTTTGTTCTCATGCTCTGAGATCCTTAGTGGAAATGTGTTACAAAGTCATACATACCACCTGTAAAATATGTGGTAGGTTGTTTTCCCTTCTCTCTTAAATGGGAGAGGAAAAGAAGCTATTGAACACTGAATCTCAGCCTTGAAAAGGCTGGAGTGGTTTTGGTCAGAAGGAAAAAGAAGTTTGAAGAACTAATTGTTATAAACTGTCCTCTTCATTTCAAACTTCTCTTCGCTGTCTGGTGAAAAAAATCTTGTAAGGTGGAAAGAGAAGGCTGCTTCTTGGCCAAGCAGGTGAACATACAGGGTTTCTGAAAGCAGCTGCCTGATTCCTTCTCAAGTTTAGTGGCGTGAGACAAGTGGCACAGACAATGCCACTTCTCCACTGCAGTCATGCTCACATAGGCAAAATACATGGTATTTACAATGGCCAGAGAATAAGTAATCCCATCTTGGTTTAATTAAAAATTAATTTTAAATATAGAATTATTCTGATTTTTAAATTTAGAANCCAGTCTGTGTGGGTGGCAGCACCACACTTGCAGCTACCTGCTTACATCTTTCTACTCTCTCTGCTCCTTCTTAGGTTTTACAAGGTCCTTATTCCCTGAAACTAATATGCACAAGAGCAGAAATTCCTTACAGAAATGCAGCTCCTCATCTTTCAGAAAACTTTGCCTTGGAGTTTCCATAGAGGTTTCTTTGTTCTCATGCTCTGAGATCCTTAGTGGAAATGTGTTACAAAGTCATACATACCACCTGTAAAATATGTGGTAGGTTGTTTTCCCTTCTCTCTTAAATGGGAGAGGAAAAGAAGCTATTGAACACTGAATCTCAGCCTTGAAAAGGCTGGAGTGGTTTTGGTCAGAAGGAAAAAGAAGTTTGAAGAACTAATTGTTATAAACTGTCCTCTTCATTTCAAACTTCTCTTCGCTGTCTGGTGAAAAAAATCTTGTAAGGTGGAAAGAGAAGGCTGCTTCTTGGCCAAGCAGGTGAACATACAGGGTTTCTGAAAGCAGCTGCCTGACTTCTTCTCAAGTTTAGTGGCCTGAGACAAGTGGCACAGACAATGTCACTTCTCCACTGCAGTCGGGGCCATGCTCACATAGGCAAAATACATGGTATTTACAATGGCCAGAGAATAAGTAATCCCATCTTGGTTTAATTAAAAATTAATTTTAAATATAGAATTATTCTGATTTTTAAATTTAGAATTGTTCTTTTCCCATGCAAACTTGTTTTTTGTTTGTTTTTTTTTAATCAGGCAATACATTTTTATTTAATCTATATTTTTTAAATTTTAAATGCTTCTATAATGAATTTAGCTAAGGGGAATTCTTGGAGAACTGGACATTACATTTGTGATATTTGTCTGTCACTATAAGAGATATTACAGATAACTCTCATCAGTAAATCAGATATTTTTATATAAAATATGTAAATGTTATAAGGTGGGTTTAATAGTAAGCAATTTTTTTTTCATTTAATTCTTAAATGAAAGTCAGAAACAGAGCAATTACCTTTTAACTGTCCTAATGAAATGGATCTGATACCCATCTAGCCCAGGAGATTTGCCTTTCATGGAATCTAAAATAAATAGGGATCAGCAGCAGAATTAAAAAAAAAATGCAATTCAACACAACCCCAAACCTTTAATTTGCAGTTGATGTCATTGATATGAGCTCTGTTTATCTGGGAGTAATATATAAGACTGAAAAAAAGTGTTTAATGGCTGCCTTAATTTCAGTTAGCTCGGTCAGTGTCCCTTTGGGCACACTTTGTAAGCCAATGGGGCATTATTCTGTCAGGTTTATTGCTATTTTCTCCATAGAATCTTAAACTTGTGCTTTTCATTAAGAACATTGTTATCTTCTAAGTAGCACATTTAATTCTCCTCCTAGAGGATGAGAACATCTTTCTATAGGTTCTGCTTGCTTTTATTTTTAAGCAACTTTTCAAATGTAGTGTTGTCAATTCTAAAATGCCTGTGCCTTCAATCTATTCTCCTGTATGGCTGGAAAATCTGTCCCAGTTTTTAATTCCTGATTTTGCATCTTTTGACTGTTTATTTCATGTTATTTCATCACTTAATTGTAAGTCTCAAAATTCAGGTAATTTCTCAAGATATTTTGAATTATTGCTTTTGCCAAAGGAAACTGGATTTTGGTTTACAACATCATTCTCTTTAGATAAATCATAGATAAATCATCTATGTCATTCGCATGCGGGAAGCACAGTTTTGATTTCTGTCCCATATTTGGGAACTTTCTGAAGACAAAGAAAAATCCACCCTTCTCATTTGTTTTTACTTCAGCTGTTGTCTGTGTTTAAAGCTGATCCCAACTGAACAGGGTTAGATGATTCACCCATTAGATTTTTCATTAAATTTAAATTAATTCTTATACTTGAGCATTTCCATTTCTCAGTCTTATTCTGGGGTAGAAAATACAATTGTTTATTTGGTATCTTTCTGCCCACAAGGAAAACAGCATAAGCAAAGGAGAAACTGGAGAATAATCCATAGAAATAAGTTTAATGGCCCCCAAAAGTTTTGGAGTAAACAATCCAACTGTCCATTTAGAAATACTTGAAAGAAGAATAGGGAAATGATTAAAAAAACAACATGGATTCATGCACAAACCATATTGAATAGATATAATTTCAACAGAAAGAAGAATACAGGGGTTCATGGACAGGAAAACAGCATGCAATGTTATTGTAAGCAATTAAGAAAATGTGTTTTGTATGAATATTTGGGTAGGATGAGATCAAAAGTGGTGCTTCTATCACCTCTTTTTATTATCTATATTAATGGTGGTAAACATTTAACAAACTCAACTATTCATGTAATTCCACACTCAGTATCCCTTGATTTTAGCAATGATTCATTGATAACCACTTTTTGGGTGCATTTTTAAGAACTTCTCTGGATAAATAAAAAATAGGATTTAAAATTATCTTGATAATTTGGTTTGCAAAAATCTATATAATACTAAATGCAGTCAAGAGGGAGACCCCTCACCTGGAAAAGAGTAATATGCCAGGCTAAAAACAGATCGGGGATTAACTGGTGGGGTGTCAGCTCTGCAGAGAAAGATCTAAGGGGCTAAAAAAGAAGCTAAATAGGAATCAATATTATTTTACTTATGAGAAAGGCAAGAAATCTACTTGAATACATAAATAAGAATGTACTATATAAAAATCACTCATAATAATTCTTCTTTACTCAGACTTGTTAAGACTTCAGCTGGAGTGCTGCAGATAATTTTTGGTGCAGCAACTCAAGAAGGATTTATACCACTTAAACAAGGAAGGCAACAAGAATGGTTAAGAGTTTAGAAATTATGATATGCCAGGAAAGCTTGAGATTATACTTCCTATGCCTTTTAGGTTGATGAAAAGGTCTTGTTTGTGAGAGCGAATTTGACAGGTTATGCTCTGCCCTGTGGCACAGGAATAGAATTTAAAAGAAATAAAAATTGAACACTCTTCCAAATTTTAGTATCCCAAGAAACTGCCCCAACATCACAGCATCAAGGACTCTATGCCTGAATTACTGACTACACACAATAATATACTAAATATGGACAGGACATTTGCTCAGGTCTTGATATGTGACTGTTGATTCTGCATCCAATAGCCACGAGCCCTGCCATAGCTCTGGTGATGCCAAGGAATTGTCTGAGGAGCAAGACTGACCCAGGCATTTCTCCCTGCCAGCAGAATATACAAGGCCATTTTGTCATTGGGGTTGTGGCAGGAATGGATAAAGAGCTCAGCTGCAGGAGCACAGCTGTGTTCTGTCCTTTTCTTTGGGGCCCAAGAACAGCCTTGTTGAATCTGTTAGGATAGGCAGCAGCATGAATCCTTCATAAACATCCAAGCAAATTTCAGGTCTTCTACACAGTAGATGTATTCAGATCAGGCATAGAGCTGCTCTTGACAATCTTGGACTTTCTGTTTCCAGCTAGGTTTCTTCAATTATTCTCAAATTGTCCTAATTGTCCTCAAAAATATCTGTTGTCAAATCTAACTGAGAACAACTGCTCCCATATCCTTCTGTTTTGGCTCTGACTGAGCAGGTAGGAGCCCAGCTAGCAAAAAATATCTGCCAAGCAGTGGTGAAACAGAAAGCCAAAGTCAGGCATTCACTACTGATATTCCAGAGCCCTCAGCCCCCTGTCCCTGTAGAAACTAAGAGGCAGCCACTTGGAGCAAACATGGAAAATGATATGGGAGGTAGGAGGGGGGCCAGCTAGAAGTGGGAGGAAGAATCATGCGTTTGAGGGTTGCAGCTATGGTCAGAGTCACAAGCAGCTGTCAGCACCAGCAGCAGCCCTGCCACTGACAGGTCTTCAGAGGTTCAGTCAGATGGTGCTGCTGTCTCTGATCAAAGTGAGTGCCTGAGAGAATAGACGTGCTGACCTTACGGTCTGATCGTAACAAACACCAGCAATGCTGCTCACTCTAACTGTGGGCAATTCAGACTGCTTTCTCAAATAGTGTCTGCTGGAAATCAATTCCTAATGAACAGGGTAGGTGGAAGATAAATGAAAATATCCTATCAATACTGGCAAAATGTCACAAAGGCTTATTTCACCTTCATCACCTAGCTGAGCGTGAATCCTCACGTAATCTCTTTTCACCATAACAGTGGCAAATAATTCTTACCATGTTCACCCAAGAAGAGCATTTCCTCTGGTTGCTATGGGAAAAATAACAAATATAATGCAAGCTTTTAAAATATTTAACACAAAAGTGGTTTTCTTTTTCTAGGAAGCTGGACAGTTTGCAAACTGAAAATTCAAATGCTGCAGGCAAATGACAGTATGGCATTCATAAAAAAAATTATCAAGCAGATGTTTTTACATTGGTTTGAAATGCGAACTTGATTAAAAAAAAATAAAACCAAACCCCCAAAACAACAACAAATATCCAAACCAAACAAGATTTAGTAGTTCATACTTCAGAACTTCAAAGTTACAATATTCTTCAATTATATGGGCAAGGTCTCCAAAACTTTTTTAAACCTTTTAATAGAGGTTTTAAGTCTCTTAGAGACAGAAACCTTTCTCTATTACAGAAACTGTATTTCCTAGGTGACAAGTGGAGAGTCTCATCACCTGTGCAGTCAGCAACTGGGGTAAGATTAATTAGTGAAGCTGAGAAGGTTGTTGTGCCTGAACCTGCAACACAAAGAGAAAAAATATTCTTGCCCTTAGAGCAGACTTCAAGGGGAACATAAATAACTTCTTTTTCTTTTATATGACTGTGAGTGAGTTTCACTCACCTATTCAAAATTGATATATATTTTAGATAGAGAGAAACAACTGAACACAATAGAAAGTCAACAACATAAAAGTTAGAGATGAGCCTAGTATTTTTTTCAAGGCTGTTTTCAGGTTTACCAACAAAAATTTAGAGTTACTTCTGTCAGAAAACTGCAATTCTTGTGGGAATTATCTATTACTTTGTCTTTTGATTTATACTTCATTTTGGAGTTGAGTTTTAACTCATAATTCTTGTGAAGTTAGGATGGAATTTTACCTCACATTAAAGAGACAGTTAATCCAACAACGGCAAAGAACCCAGCCTTTTCCAAAACATGTATGGATCTAGCTCTTTGATATATATGACTGATAAATAAATGCTAAAGATAGGCTAAGAACTTGCTTATTTACATGGTTGTTTGGCACTGTTTTATATATAAAATGTGCATGTGTGTGTATATATCTATATACACATGAAACATATCTCAAAATCATAATGTCACTACCCCAGTTTGGGGTAGGACATTCAGTTACTGCTGAAACCCTGTGAGCTTTGTTAATAACCTTGTTGAATTTAGTAGTGGAATTTTAAATCAAGTACCCATCATGTCTGTGAGAAAATCTTCCTCATAAAACCAGGGCAGTGCTAATGTAAGGGATAGCAGATGGAAGATTTCTATGATATTAGTACGTCATTGTTTATGAAAGTGTTCTGACAAAAAAAAATCAATTCACAAAATAATTTGCAGTGCAAATCTCATTTCAACAGCATGTCTGCTGAAGTATCTAGTATAAGTTGGATCATTTTAAAATTGGTGAAATCTGCAGAATGCTACATTCCCTCTAGACTAGGAGTTCTACACATATGGTCTTGTAGGGAATAAAAAAGTAATTACTGAAGATCACCCTTTCCTAGACAAGTTCTGTGGACTGTTCAACCACTCATCTACAATTTAATCATAGAGCCCTTATTGAAATAGGTTTTTAGGTGTTAACTCAGTCTAACAAAATGTTGTTTACATTCATTACATTTGAAAAAAACAGAACATACATTCAATTGTGCGGTAGAATTGAGGCTGTTATTTTTGTACAGAAAAGAGGAAACAATGGAATTGGATTCTGTGATAGTTGTGTCGATGGGTTGTTTTTTTCTTTTCACAGACATATTGACTGCTTCCTGATCCAATATAATTTCTGCTGTTTTCTTAACATATTTATTGAGTGATAAATAATTGTTTATTTTTGCACAAGTTTTTTGAAGCTATTTGAAGCTTTGCATAGATTGAAATACATACCTTTTTATGTTTCTTTTAGAAGTAGTTTTAAATTTTAAGCATCTTATGCAGAATATGACAGGATAAAGAGTCATAATTCTCAAAAATTACAGGTTTTTAGTTTATATATACATATATATTTTTTAAACAGTTAATGCGGGCAACCAATGCTGTAAGACTTAGTTTTTTATAATGAAGTGTATGATACACGTCAACAAGATATGTTGGGGGGTTTTCTAATCCCCTTCCGTGGCTTTTTCATTATTACTCTGTTTAATGAAAGATTCAGTTCATGTTCAAAGAATCAGACATTTCTTCAATGCAAGTGAATTGATAGTAGTTTAGCACTGATCATTTGAACCATCTGAGACTCTGCTTGTTGTGCTCTTTTCCACCCCTTTCCATCCATTTCAAACAGCATTGCTGACAGGCACTGAGGTCCAGGTTTGCAAAGTTATTTTAGTGCCCATCCTTTCCCACTGATTATTTTAACAAGAGTAAAACATTTTACACCTTAACACCTTAAACGAGGAACTCTCGGGTGATCCCCCTGTCATTGCTAGCTCTCAGCCTAGCAGCATACCTATGTCAATACCAAAAGCTTGCTTTGCCTGGGCTATGATACCTGTTCTTAGAAGTTCAATGAAATGCTGTGTCCTACACTGACTGACAACAGTTCTGCAGAATTCAGTGGCTATCATCTCTGGTACAAAATGGAGATTAGCGTAGTTCTCACTCAGACCACATTTCAAATTAAAAAATCAGGCTCATGATATATGGAGGCTGTTATTTTTCATATAAGACCAATACCTCAAAACCTCAACTTTTAGGTAAACTGGTATATTAGGAAAAAATAAAAAGCAACAGGTAATCAAAATCATGAAAATATTATCTTGGTCTTTATTATTACTCACTTAGAGAGATAATTTAAATGTATCCTGTACTGCCAAGAAAAATGTATTGTATTCATATATTGCATTGAAATATGAGCTGAAAATCTGGAAAAATTATCATACAAAGTATGATGCAGAAGATTCCATGCAAAATGTGTTGTTGAACTGAGAAGGTGGCATACCAGCTGATACTCTATAAAGGAAAGCAGTGATGGGCCTGTGGCTGTTGTGTTTTCCTACTCAGTCACTGAAGCATGTTGCAGCCTTTAGCCCATGGCTTGGAGTCCATCCAAACTCTCTGTACCCATATTGCTGCCAGCAAAGCAAAGTACTGCACTTTGTGAACAAAAGGTAGTTTCAAGCATTCTGTGACCTAATTTATTGATTTCTGACGTTTGCAGATGACACTGTTAGGTATTTTTCACGAAGTGGTTGAAGGGCATTGAATGGGTAAAGGAACTTTAGTGAAAGCTTAATGCAATACTCTGGTACAATTCAGCTGTGGAGGGTGCCCTGGCAGCCACCAGCTGAAAACCCAGTGGAAGCACTGGTAATCATCTGCTGGCCATATTGACCAGATCCAAAGTTTGGATCAATTCTTAAACAACAATGTCATATTTAATCAAAGTCCTTTCTGTGAAAAGCATAATTTACTGAAGATATGTGACATTTTCCCAATGTTTGAAAAGGAATTCTGGTTTCCACTGATGCTGTTTGACTGTTTCTCCATAAATTCTTGCAACGTAACAGGCTGAGGATGATGAACAAGGCTTTAATATGAGCTACTCTGTGGCAGACGGTGTAATACCACTTTTCCAGTGTTTGGGAAACAAATTTAAATATATAGATAATAGAATGCCCTTCTCACAAGTTCTCTTTAAAGTGTAGGCAATGAAAATTACTTACATCCATGTTGCTTTTGGGTTTTATCCCCTTAAAAAAAAAAATCCTGTTTCTTACAGTAAAGCAGATTTATTCTTTTTGTGTCAAGAACTAAAGTTTTCCTTCTTTAATAAATAACTTTACAGTTATATGAAAATGTGTAACTAAGTGCTATAAGCTATATTCATGTCATGTCCATGGTGATATCATGTAAACTGGAAAAAACCCAGATGTTCTTGTTCTGAAATAAGTGGATTTTCTCAAAATTACACCAGCCAATTTCCTCAGTCACACTATTTCATATTACAGGTGGAGAACCATGAGTGTCTACTATCTAGTACCTGAATCTTAAGTGGCAGAGAGATTACACAATTTACCTTTATATAAAATCTTCTCTTTTTCTTCTTCTTTAAATTGAGATAAGCAACTTTGAGACACCACACCAATGCTGACTCGGTATCTAAATTTCCTGTGAACTGGATTTAAAGGTAGAAGTCTTTCTGGTTTCTTAGAGCAAGAAAACCTGCAGCTTCCTCAGATTGTACTAAAAGGGAAATTTGTTTGTGCTGCTGGGATACGACTGCAGGGCCACCATAGTGCTTAAATGAGAAACGACAGAGGGATGGTGCTGGCTTCTGGTCTGCTTTGAAACAGGTAAAAAAGAAGAGTGTATGTTTGGGGTTTTTTTAATTAAATAAATTAAATTTCTTTTAAAAGAGTAAAAATTTCTTTTTTTAGTTCAGCCTTTTATTAAGGAATCCATCATGGATGGAAAAACATTTGAATGAATTTCTTACTCAGCCTGATGCTTGTTCCCACAATAAATGGAATGAAAACAGTGTCAAAGCCAGTGGACTGCACAGGTGCCAGGGGTGAGGGCAGATATCATGATGCAATGGCTTTCAGCAGGATCAGGGGTCAGACTTCCTTTCCAAGCCCTGAGTGCTGGCACAGTACAATTGCCAAGCTGCTGAGGGATATTTGACTCCCAGTCTACAGCATGGGTCCTATAGTTAGGGATCCTTTGTCCACATTTCTTCCTAAGGGCCAGAAGCAACAAGAAAACAACCAGCACAGAGAAAACCTTGTATTCTGTGTTGTAGCCCATCCCTGGAGAGAGCAATTAAATGCTATAAAATTAGTCTGCATGTGCTGAATCATTTAAAACTGAAGGTGAGAAGACAGATGAAAATTTTGCCTTGGATTAAAATAAGTGTGGAATCACACATGGTGAGGACTCTGAAATCTTTCAGAACTTTGCAGCCCAACATTTGTGTTTTTCTTTGTACTACATTGCATCTCAGTAGATCTTGGACCAAAAAGTCTTTGAAATTACTGTCCTGAGTGTGCTTCAGTCTCTTGATCTTATTGTTTGTCACAAGTAGCTTCTAAATCCAATAGTCCATTAAGTAATTAATGGAACCTAAAACTTGCACCATAAATTTTTTTCCTGTCCATGCACTCTCACATTTGTCTAAATTCTTTCTTATCAGTTGTGTTGATAAATGCCCCTCCCTTTAATTCACTTCTGTGTTTCAGGTACCTCCTTTTCATGGAAAATGCCATGTTTTTCTTCTAACCTTCAAGGCATTGTACACATCTTAACTATTAACTACTGCTGTTGTCTCCCATGTGAACTGCTATACTGACCCATTCTGCCAATGTGGCCTGCTTGGTGCCTGAATTCTGTTTCTGTCTTCAAACTTTAATACTTCTAATACTTTATGCATATTTTCATTGCCTTGGATTTCTGTAATGCTCCTTCTTCAAACTCTGCATTCTTACTAATAAAATTTGTGTCAAGGGTCATATTCCCTGTATTTGCAAACTGCAGCTGGCTTTGTAAGATTCAGAAAATGTATATACAAACATCATAGTCTAAGTATATGAATACTTTCCTGTTACTGTTGTCTTTCCTTGTTCCCTAATGTTTATTGAACAAACCAAGACAGGGGGCCTGCTGCCTCAGAAGCTATGTCTAGTTCATCTTCAAAGGCAAAAGACTCGTTCCATTGTTTACCTAGATCAATTTTAAAATAATATAACTTTTCTATCTTTTAGGAGTACAAGCATATGTGAATGTAGTTCTGCATCTATCTCCATCTCAATTGTTTGTTAAATAACTGAGCAATTATCCTTATCTTTGTTATTAAATTCCTTACAATTAATACAATTATTGGAGTTTCATTGGTTTTGTGTGTTTTTTTCCCCTTTGTCAGTGAAAAGAATTTCAGATGTATGAAATCTGAAAAATAACTTAGAAAATTAAATCCTAATTACAGTCTTGGTTGTAAACACATTTAAGTGCGTCTTGTTAAAATTTTGAAGGATATCAAAGGGGCATATCTGTAAGTTGAAGATACTTATTCAGTTGCTTCTCTAAAACTTCAGAAATAATGTGAGGTAGAAATCATGAGTGGAGAACAAGGCAAGTTGCCACTGGAACTGCATAGAAATCCTTGTGTGAAAATTTAATTTTTAACTAGTCTAAGAATTATATAGAAATCTTAGACACAATATTTAAATTACAAAATACTGTATGGTTTCATTCACAAGAATATGATTTACCAAGAGTCTGAAAAAATGGTGATGTGGCCTTTTCTACACATAAAATAAAGTACTCAAGATCACATATATACTAAATAAAGATGTCCAAGAGTAAGCATAATACCAAGCAGAATTAATAAAGCAAGGTGACCCCACAGCTCTCCTTCCTGTAGTTCTCTGGAGAAACTGGTACCTGCCCTGAGGATAGGAAACCAAAGAACAGTTTTGAGATGTGACCCACAATGATGCTGATTAGCCCAAATTAGTGCTAGGGGGCTAGAAAAATGCCAGATGCAAGTTGAATAGTTTTCTCAAACATTGAATAGGTGCTTTAAAAATACTCAGCAGTGATTTTTGCTTGCTTTTTTCTGTTCTATTTTGTAAAAGTTCAAAGTTTAGATCTATGTCTTATATTTCCTGTCATTTTGAATGATGTTGATTGAATGACATTTAAATGAAAGTCTCTTTGGAAGCATATATGGTAGGACACTGTCTCATATGAGTGCTTTAAAATCACTTAAATAATCACAGGTGAAGGTATTGGTATAAGCAGGTTTAATATAAAGTTGGTTGGCAAGGTCCGGTCTACTAAAAGGTTAAAGCACACAAAGAAAAAAGCAAACTAAAATCTAAAAATAATCAAATTGACACTAAAATCAATCAGAAATTACCTATGTGGATGCTGGGCAGGGAAAAGGGTAAGGATGGAAAAAGGTAAGGATAAAAGGAATAAAGGAAGACCCTCCCATTGAATCACAAGGTTCAGAGGGGACCCCCCTGTCAAACTTAGCCCTGGAATTGACCAATGGTTTAGGCCTAAAGGTCTAACAGCAACAATTTAACAAAAGATTCTGTAGAATGTATAAATGGTTATTTGCAGCCTGCTGTGGGCCAGGAGAGCTCCAAGGGCTCAGGACTGTTGTTTATGTGTGTATTTGGTTTGCGTGGCCAGGTTTTGATAGCTGAGAAGCTACAGGGGTGGCTTCTGTGAGAAATTGCTGGAAACTTCCTCCATGCCCAGCAGAGCCAATGCCAGCAGCCCCCAAGTGGGACAGCTGCTGGTCAAACCCAGGATGATCAGAGGGCAGTAATGCCTCTGTGATAACATGTTTAAGAAGGTAAAAACAAAAGTTAGAGCGCAGACATAATTGTGTCCAGAGCAGAGCAGGTGAGAACATGTGAGAGGAACAACTCTGCAGACCCAAGACCAGTGGAAAAGGAGGGAGAGGAATCCGAGAGCTGGGATTCCTCTGTAGCCTGTGGTGCAGACCATGGTGTGGCAGCTGTGCCCTGCAGCCCATGGAAGACCTCAGGGGTGCAGCGGTCTACCTGGCCATGCAAACCCAGCTCAAAAAGGTTAGAAGACAGTTGCCTTTCATCACTGTAGTTTTCCATCCTGGCTACAATTTAGGTCAGTAACTTTCTTTTAAACTTCAATAACAAAAATGTTGTTCCGCTTGGGTTGTTATGCAGGCAGGAAAAATAAGTTTCCAAGGCTGTTCATTAAAAAGCAGGAGCTTGTTAGACAGCGTAAGTTCCTGGGAGCAGACAGTGTTTCTGATAAGCTCAGGAGGAGCTTAGCCCAGGTTGTGTTCATCAAGATCAAGGCCTAATGAGCATTTCTGAGATCATTGTGCAGCTCCAGAAGAAGTGGGGGAGAGGATGAACCACCACAGATAAGGAAAATATTTGGTTTAAAAAATGAGTAATTTCCTCATTTATGCCTCTTTAATCACAGACTGTATATTGTCAGAAATCTATCTAGTGTAGAGACATGGCAACCACTTTTAATTACTATCTGGATTCCAAACTTCATTATTTTTAAGCTCATTGATATTCAAAAGATGCAAGTATCATTATTTTGTTAGAAATTACCCTCATTCACTCAAGTTACTGTATGTAAACATATAATTATAGAACAGAACATAGGCATTAAATCAAATTATTTTTTGAGATGTATTCTGATAGGACTAAAGGTGCTGGTAAGGAAACTTTACTCTGACCAGAGCCATATGGGTGGTTAACACAATGCAGCAGTACGAAATATGTGGCAACAAATGAGGAGAGAATTTTGGGAAATAATATGCTTTTCCTCCCCATTTTTAAATCATGGGGTGTATTGATGGTATAAATGTTTGGATTTCCTCCAATCTCCTTTTATATTTTTTTTGTCTTTGTTATGCTCAACATTACTCTTACATCTTTATTCCCTGGGTGATGAGCAAGGTCCTTAAGTCACTAGTAAAATAAAACTCATTGCTTCTGCCTTCTGTAAATTTACATTATTATCTATAGTTATCAATAGTGATTCATGCCAGTGTATTGAGAGAAATACTAATTTTTGGGGAGGGTATCAATATATGAGAGGGTTTGAGTCTGTGGGAGATGAGAAAGAAGGCTGCACATCCTTCTCTTATGAAAACTAGAGATTAAAATATTAACATGCAGAAAGAGTTGTCACACCTAGAAACAACCAATTTTATCTGCATAATCTCTGCTCCCGTAAGATCAATTAGATATTCACCTTCCTTTTAGCTAGGCTACATAACAAGGATGAGAAAATAGTAGCCAGTATATAAGTATGTTTTCAGTTTTTCCACACTTTCAGAGATGGACAAATGTTTCACAGGTGGCTCATGTCTTGCAGTGGGGCTGTGGGGGCAGAGCGACCCTATTCCTTGTTCTGCCCTCCATCCTAGAGCATATTGTGTCTTGGAGAAGCACAAAGGCCTCTAGAATATCCATGAGGGGAAAGCCCAAAGTTACCCCATATCAGAGGGTAACAGCAGCACACTTTTCTCCCTGCATGGCTGGAACGAATCAGGTAAATGCTAATTTTGTCTGTTTTTCTCTTTCTGCTCTTCTTGAAGAAATATGTAGAAAACGAGTCTATACTTGAACACAGAAACTGCATTTTCACCTGGCCAGTACTGAGATGAAGACTGGTTCTTCACTCACATTTCCAGGAAAGTTTGCCAAAATGTGATAATTATATCAAAGGCTCAGTTCCCTTTCTTCCCCCCCTTCTTTTTGCCTTTTATTTTTTCCACTTTTTTCTTTTTTTTTTTCTTTTATTCTCCATTCAAAAATGAGGTGATTATCTGGCTGAGTGTTCACTCACTGAAAAAGCATAGGTGCAACAGGCTTCTGCAGGCAACAGATCAGTATGGCTGTCTGTTGGCTTGTAACTTTCTTTGGTTTGAGGGTGAATGCGTTGCAGGAGATGTTTCGGACTGGCGGCGTGTGATTTCATGTAGGAAAGCCATTGTGTGAGGAGCATGTGTAACAGCCCTTGGCTATCACTCCATCCTGCTGGCTCCCAGCAGAGCCTGGGCTTGGCTACAAAGCTGCCTCTAGGCCACAGCCTGCCTCTAGGCTCAGGAGGATTTTTTAAATTTTGTCTGCTTTATACTGACACTTTGTACAAAACTATTCATTCAGGCAGCATGAAGAGAAAAACCAGTTTGGACCCCAGAGAACTGGTCTAAATCTGATGTGTAGATTTGCCCTGGATATGCCATTTTTGGTTTTGAATTAAAAGGTTTAGATACTCTTTTAAGATAATTCAGCGGAGGCTTTTGAGACAAGATGACAATCTTTTCTCTAATTGTGTGGCAAAATTACAGTAAATTATATTTTATATCTCCATTATAGAAAACAGAAGATTGAGAATACTGGGAAAACGAAGATGCTGCTCCTCTGTCATGCAGTCATACCTTGAGTCTCTGCAGGTCTGGTCTCTGCATCTCAAGAGAGATATAAGAGGTACTAACTAGAGAGCACAAAAATAATCCAAGGCATTCAGAAGGTGTGTTGGAACAATAGATTAGAAAGTTTTGACTACTTAGTTGGAAGCAGAGAAGACTTGAGGGAAAGCATGACCAAGCAAATCATGCAGGTAATGGTAAGCAGAATGCAGATCCATGGTTCACCAATTCCCACAATACAGACACCTGGGGACTCTGGATAGTACTGAAATCAGTTTGAAATATTTAAAAGTACTTTGCACAATAGGTGGTAAACTTTGGGAACTTTTCACCACAGGGGATTGAGGATAGCAGATGGTTTCATCAGGTTAAAATTTCAAATAATATGTACTAGAAAAAAAGCAGGAATGTGACCTCCAATATCCCTAATTCAGTGGTAGTTCATCCAAGTGAATGAGAAGGATGGATAGCAGAAAATGTCAAGCTTTTTGTAAATGTCAGAAAACAAATCCTGTACTAGATGGAGTATTAGCTTAATCCATCAAGTTACTTCTCATGGTCTTCCTGTTATCCTGGGAAGTTTAATTACCTCAACATTGCTCTGCTCAACAGCACAGATTACTTTTTTTTTTAAATATCCCAAATATTGAGATGAATGTGTTTATCTTGAAACTTTCATTGTACTGAGACTTCTTCCTATGAATTCTTCAGTAAATCACAGGGAACTTTCTTTTTAACCTTTTTTTGCATGTGTTTGGATGGAAATTTTAATTTTCTAAACAGTCTCTATATTCTTTCCCATGATTTTCTTAATTCTTCTTCATTGGTGTTAAATAATTATCAAGAATTAATAAACTGTTTAAGGAATTCAGACTTTAACTATGACTTTGGTAATTCCTTTACAGCATTATATGAGAAGTAGATTTTTTAATTCCAATGACAACTGTACTTGCTGTAGGGAAAGGTAGTTTAGTTCTGCTGAGTTATATGAAACAGTTGTCTTAATAGAAGAATATTTATCTGCTATAAGTTCAAAAGGCTGGACCTAAATGGCCATTGGAAAAAATTCCTAACAGGGCCAACTCATATTATTTAGTTTTAATCTTTGTCTCTGACTGAAATGACATTTTGTTTACTAGTGCCATTGACTAAGACACTGCCTGAGACTGTCCACATCTGGAGCGCATGCACGACAACCATGCCAGGCCTGTGCACCAAAAAGTGTGAAGTGAGCTTTTGGAAAGAGAGAAGAGAGATTTATTTATCAGTCTGAGCACTACTTTAATGATAATCTTTTATAGTCTTAATATTCATGCAAAGTACTGTAAGCAACATACAGACCTGAGTTTTGAATGTAGAAACAAATGGTTTCAGGAGGGCAGGGTAAAATCCTTTTTTTAGCAGTGCCTCAGTTGTTAGGGATTTCTTTGATTATATTTTTTCTTGCAAGTGTCTGAGAAACAAAGAACTTTTTTTAAGCAGCTACCTTCCTGTCCAACCTCTTCTGAGATGTTTAAAATATCCTCATCATCAATCTCTTTTCTTCTGCAATCCCCCAAGGTCATTGACCCAGTCCCAGAAAAAAATGGCCAGAAAAGTGAACAAGGACTTTTGCAGTGAAAGTTATTCAAACCAATTGTGTTTGTTTTTATTTTTAAGATTGGACCAATTGTTATTTGGCAAGTAAGCCCTTATAATTTTCCTGACTTTCCCAAGAACTCTGTTGGTAACAGAACATTGTTCAGAGACATAATTGTGCTAAACAATTAGCTGTGGGGCATAATTATGAATTTGGAAGCTGCAAGTCTCCTATTAACTTGCACATTTTAAGTATGAGGTGTCTGAGGCTTGTTGTGTTTCTAAGGAATTCCTTAATTAAATCTTCTTTCTAAATTCTTCCCCCTTCATGCACTTAGTAAATTGCTGGCAACAATAGTGGCAAATTACTGAATACAAAAAAGTTTAGACAGAATGATAATTTAGTTCATTTTAGCACAGCCACCACAGGAAATGTTTCTATACCTATTTCCTATTCTGAACTTGCACTTAAACTTATTTCTGTTCTTAGGAATTTTCTACTAATCTTTGATAATGAACATGTAATTTCCACTCTGTAATAATTTCAAAGGGCTCATATTACTTTTTCAAACTAATTGTCTTTCTTCTTGCATTAAAGAAATTGTCAGTTCCTAATGTGGCTTCTTTATATTAAGGCATAGATCAGGAGATATTACGAAGCACAAATGACTCAAATATCTGTTGCTTTTTTTCTTTTCCTATCCATACAAAGTGGCAGTAAAGTGCTGCCAGAACACCAGCGTTTTTAAAGTCTTTATACTTGAGTTTTGTGTTGATCTAGTGAATGACTATATAGGCCCTATGCTCAGGGATGTGATACCAATGGTTAGCTTCCATAACTCTTAATAACAATAGTAGTAGTAGTAGTAGTAGTAGTAATATTAATAATTACAATAAAAATCACCTCCCCACCCTTCAAACCCAAAATTCATTGCAAGGACTAAGGCTTCTTTTTTCAATCTGTCTTATAATTAGCCTTGGAAAGATCTTCAGAAGGCAAATTGCAATCACCCAACAAACTACTTATACATGTTCTTACCCTTACCCATCCTACTGTCTTTAAGGAGCTTTGTTTCTGTACATAGACTTTTGTTGGGGTTTTTTTCTGTTGACTGTGAAACTTTAAATCAACATTCAGAAATGCCATACTGTACTTTATTCATATTCCAAAAGTATTTCATTCCTTTTCTCTCTTATCTTACATTTTCCTTCACCAAGACAGTGAAAGATCTAGAGGAGGTCATATCAGGAGAATCTGGTCAGTTTGGTTTGTTCAGCCTAAAGAAAAGGAGACTGAAGGGAGACTTCAGCACAGTCTACAGCTTCCTCACGAGAGGAAGTGGAGGGGAAGGCATTAATGTCTTCTCTGTGAGATTCAAGGACTGGCATGAAGCTGAGTCAGAGGAATGAATTTGGTTGAATATTAGAGAAATGTTTTTCACCCAGAGAATGGCTGGGCTCTGGAACAGGCTCCCTGGGAAGGTGGTCACAGAACCAGCGTGACAGAGTTCAAGATCTGTTTGGACAATGCTCTGAGGTACATGGTGTAACTCTAGGAATGTCCTCTGCAGGGCCAGGAGTTGGACTTTGGTGAGCCTTGTGGGTCTGCTCCAGCTCAAGTCATTCTAAGACTCTATGGTCTAGTAGTTTTCTCTTTAAGAATTACTTGTTAGAGTAGCGTTAACATTTTAACTTTGAGCATGCCTAGTTTTACCACATGCTAGCATTTGATTTATGATTTGTTCACCCAGACCTTCAGACTTCACAGATAGTGAATTGATTCCCCAGGTATTTACAAACAGGTGCAAAATATCTTTAATGCTGCAGAAGGTAAAAAGCAAATGAGCTGGGGTCAAGGTAATGTATGTACTGCTTCTATGAAAAGATTTCCACATTTGCAACAATGTTAAAGAGTTCACTGAGAGCAAGGAACAGGACTGCCTATTTAACTCTAGGCTCCATATACTTACTGAATAGTTAATATCTTTCCTCTAGGAAAATTTCCACAAAATATTGCATATATGTATGCGATCAAATATTATGATGTAACACATTTATGAGAGATTAAACATTGATTTTACCAGCAATGGTTTTCTGTTGAAGGAAATTAATGATGGTACTTTAAGTGAGATAAAAACTTTCCTGTTGATACAGAATGCAGTCTTAATAAAATGAGAATTCTCAAGCCAAAGAAATTGGCAAGTTTATTTTGGTGGAGGAGGAAGCATTACTACATTTATTCAAACACAGTGGTTTTCATTAAGGGGTATGCAAGTCTGCATATAGTTTACAAGTAAGTTAAGTTAAAGATTGGAGAGAAAAAATTAAAAATACAGAGAGGGAATATAAGAGCAGAACAGTTAGTAGTTCTACAAATACAGCTTGAAAAATCTAGTCATAGATTTTAATGGACAAGATAATATTTCCCTGTTCAATGTAGTGATGTCATTTATCAATTACTAATTTTCTGCAGTTTCTCTCTGAGACTGTGCATCCAGGTTTTACATGGACAGTCTCAGATAAATGCAGTGTGAGTATGGATGTATCCCAGCTGGGAATGTCAACTACATCACTGGGTGCCATGCTAGCCAGCCTTCTTTGCAGGAGAAGTTTGCAAATATAGTCAAACATGCACCAGTGCAGCATTGTCTCATGGACAGAGTGTACTGCATGGTTCTGCAGAGGCTCACACTTCTGCATTTAGGAGAACAAGGATCAGGTTCATATAGATCCCCAAGTCCTGGAGCTGGACTGATATACCACTTCCATGGTGTTTAGACCCCAAACACTGGGATCATATTAGGGACATGTTTTCCATAGATGCAACCATTAGAATATCTTTATCAGCCACATCTTTTTTTTATGTGGGTTTCTGCTGTTAAATTTGTATTCTGTGGTGATTGACATGTATTTTTTCACCGTTTATATGTCAAGATGTTTAGGTCTACCTACATTAAAAATAAGAATTTATTTGCAATATTTACCTACTAAAACAGAACGGTTATAGAACATTCAATTCATTACTAAATGCATCATGATTTGATTATTTGTGAGCTGAAAGGTGCTTGGGCACATAAAAGTCTCTGAAAGAGTAGTGTACTTATCTCTCAAAGAGGTCATTAAGTGTCCTCCTCTGAATAGAGCTCAGAGCCATGAGAAGGAGGCACAGTAGGGCTGGGATCCATACATGTGGACTTTGTTGGAACAAGACTCAGTTTATGGCAGTATCTGAAAACTGATCAGCCAGATACATCTCCAGCTACAGTATAACCGTATCATTTTTGTTAGAAGGAAAATAAAAACAATCCTGGCTTAATCTTCTTCCTCGTTCCACTCATGCAAAGTTTTCTGACTTGCTTTGCCTTGCATTTTGAACAAGAATTTTTTCCCAGGTAGTATCATACAACTGGCTAGGGGGACTCTCTGCTGCCACAGAATTCAAAACTCAGGTAAAATTGCTTCAACCATAACCACCATTAGATTTTCTTTGATTTTCCTTTCCAACTACCCTGTCTCCCTTCCTGGAGATTTGAAATCATATTTATATAAATCCTTAACTGTCCCTTCTACCATTTACAAAATATGTGGAATGTAGGGAGTAAAGCTCCTTTCTGGAACACAGGAATGATTCTTCAGTATACCCCTTCACTGTTTTTGCTATAACATTCTCCCAGAGAGCATCTGAAGTTATGTTACAAGAGCTTTCTTCTCAAGGCAAAGGGAATTATTAACATGCTAGCCCTAGAGAAGGGTGACAGGGTGGGTGGTGAAGTGAGGTTACTGTGAAGTGTGCACAAAGATGATCACTCAATTCAAGCAGTTATATAAACTATAAAGGACCACCCTTGCCTTGAAAACAGCAGTGTGGTCTTTCCTGTTGTTCAATGCTAGTCATGGGTGATGGAAGAAGAAGAGAGTCTTACAGTCTTGTTACAGTCTTCTAATTGATCTGGACTTTGGTTAATCTAAATTAATGAAGTCATTCTCTGCTCATTACACATTATTACTGAAGATTGGGAAATGGCAATTAGGAACAGAATACACAGCAGTAAATGGTAGCTACACAGATGAGTCAGCAAGGTGGCCCATGTGTTGGAAAAGACAAAAGGACCAATGAAGGGCAAAAAAGAACTAAAATATTTATTTCTATATCTAATAAAGTATTACTATAAACAGTTTAGTTTTTCAGTCTCATCCTCAGACAGACAGATGTGCTTCATTGCCTCCCTTATTAATACAGTGACTCCAAATACTTGTAAGTATAGAATTTGATTAAGTTAAATACTTGAGGATATAGCACTGGATCAAATCTTGAATGCATCCTTAAATAGATGAAGGAAAAGGATAAGATATATTGAAAAAAAAATTGAAATAGTTCTTTTAAACAGACTGTAAGCCATATCAAATAAATATAAAAATATTTGTTTTAAGTAAAACTGGCAAGTGTTAAACGTCCAATCACTTCATGAACAGAGGCTAGCAAGTGCTTTAGGCAAAAACGTCAAGAAACTGATATATTATAGAGGAATTTGTTGATACTCAGAAAAATATTAGATATATATTAGAAGATACTAGCATGAAGGTTTACTGGGTGTTTTTTCCTCCTCCACCACTGGGGATATCAGTAAGTGTTTTGTAAGTATACCTGAAAGATTTCCAAACTCTCTGCCTACCCCTCCTGTTAGATTGCAGTGTTGGACAGACACGGGTTACTTCCAGCATTAATATGTTTTTGACATTCACCTTACCCAGGGTGATCACCCTTTAATTTTTTAGCATTAATCTTAAGCAAGGCATCATGACCTAACTTACATGCAGGCATACAACAGAAGGGATAATGGATACTTCCCATGGATACTGTAGTAGGACTAATCCCAGAAATTTTAATATATCGAGGATGCAGATTTGTCAAATAGGTACTAATGGCAACTCAAAAGTACATAAGCCAGATCTTCAAAATTCGTAAGAACTGACTTAAAGTCATCAATAAGAAATAGCATTTAAAAAATCTTTGTTTTATTCTTTTGGATTTTAAGTGAAATGTATTTGGTCCAGTCTTCCCACAGGACTTGTGAGAGGCTTGGATTGTTTTCTTCCTTTTAATGAAGATGTATCCTCACCTGAGTGCAGGACATTATAGCTTAAGAAAGTCCCACAAACAAAAATCCTCAAAAAAAACAATGTCCTATTAAATATATCTAGATTCACTGAACTCCTACAAGAATCATCAACCCTTAAACACCATAAAAATGAAGGGCTACAGCTGTGTTTGTCCCATTTCACTCAGAAAGGGTCTGTATTTGTTAAAGATGCAGCACAAATATCTCCCTGCTGAAGAACATCTGACATGCAAGTTAATCCTTTCTCTTTGTACTGAGTGAAACTCAAGATACATTACAAGGATCCAAGCACTGCAGTACAGATATCTGTATTACAGAAAGCAATGTTAGCTTTGCTTGCCAAGAGCTAGACCTGCTTACCTGGACAAATTTGGATATGAACAGCTTTTCCAGGCCTGTTTGGAGTGGTTAAAAAGGAAAGAGGTTAAAAGGGAAAGGAAAGAAGATTGAGTTTAGCTGAGTCACAGTATTTCCATTCACCATTGCTTGTTCATTCCTTGTAGCATTCAGAAACTCTTAAGTAATTGCCTTAAATATCTCCCAGCTGTCCATTCCGATATCCTGACCTACCACCACATTCCTCTGCAGGGAACCTTCTTCACTTTGACTCCACAAAATATTCTGACCCTCATTAACTTGCAGAGGTGCAATATGGAAAGCAGGAAGTGAAATAACCAGGCAAGAAAAGTTAATATATTCTATACAGGACACTGGGAAATGCCAAACTCCTTCCATAGCAACTGAGGAGAAATTATAATTGTAATTATTGAATAGTAACATCACCCAGAAAACTCTAGCTAGGTTGAGATCCCAATGCGCCAAAGTCCCTAAGGCCATCTGCACAAATCCTAGCAATCAGCGCCCTGGGGACTTTATAGCCTAAATCAGATTGGTGTGGTAACACACAACTTGTCTCAAAAGAGATGAAGACTGTTAGAGATGGGTGAGGCACCTCAAGGGAAAAAGGTGATCTAGGTGGCTGACAGCAGGGCCTATTCTTTCAGTAGGTTCAGGTGTATAAAGTGTATTTGTAGTATTATAAAAAGAAAGGGACTGTTTTCAGCAAAGAGTAAAAGACTACATATTGCAACTTGTATGTGTTATTCTACATCCTGCCTTTAAACTTGGGACACTAATCAAAGCTCTCCCATACCTCACCCTTTATATGCAAAATGAAATAACTGGATTTAAAAAATAATTCTCTGCAATTGAAATGCTATATAAGGAATATAGCATTATTTTATACTTCAGCATCAATGTGCTGATTTTCTGGTTTTAAACATCGAGTTTAATATATGTAATAACCTAAAAAACATTCTGAAGACAAATAATATAGATCAAAGAGAAATGCAAAAACAAGAAAATGTATAAAAAATAGAAAGTAAATATGGAATTTTCCTCTTAAGTTATTTTGTCATATCATTTTTTTTGCTGTTTACACACACTGTCTTTCAATAGATATTATGAGTTTTCATCTTGCTTATATATCATGACACATATTAAGGATTAACATAACTTTTTTATTTTTTAAAGTATTTGCAGTATGGTATAATTTATGAAAATCCTTCCACCGTGCCCACAGATAGAGATCTGATGCTCACATTTGAGCTTTGTTTCAAAATCTATGAAGCCATTCAAGAAACAGAGGGCAAATATGAAAGTTCCTAGGTCATTGTCCTGATACAGAAGCTTCTCAGATTTCCATATCCCAGGTATGGTTTTTAATTGGATGGTCACTGGAGCAGTATAAATAAACAGTTGTCTTAAGTTAGAGAACTGCATGTAAAGTGGATGAGTAGATAAAACACAATTTTCCAATACCTACAGAAAATACAAAGGTTAAGACTTCATAACGTGTTACATAGGAGATCAGAATTTTCCTCCAATTTTCTCTAATATTTTATCCCACCTCATAAGGCTTAAGCATTTGAGTTTTTCTCATTCATTCCTTATCTAAAAGGAGAATAATGGAAGTGCCTTTTGTAATCTTGTAAAGAAAGCACAGAGATCTTGAGGTGTGGCCCCAATTACTGTTATGGACTTTAGTAAAGAAAAGAAAAGCCGTGGATGTGTCAACTGTTAAAATTGCTTGTTAAATGTAAGTGGCCAGAGGGTTTATTATCATCCATGCTTAGTGTTGATCTCAAAACATAGTCTCAATCTGTGAGAAATGTATTGGATTTTTTGCTTGACTTCTTTTCTTTCTCTGATTCATTTAAACAAAATGTCAACCATATAAACTTTTTTCCCTTCAGGCCTGTCATAATTTTGCTCATTCTTTTGTCAGATGATTTCTAAGGAGATTTGCAGTACCGAACACAAGAGCAATATTTTTATATTGCATTACGAGTATCTTCAACTGGGTGTTGTCAAGAAATAGCCATACTCTGCATTCTGTGCTGAGAGAAATGCAGTCTCTTTGCTCAGTTGTGGCAGCACCAAGGAGGAAGTAGCAAAGAAAACATCTTCCATAGCCAACTCTATCTCCTCCCTAAGATATCTCTCATGTGCAATCATTTGGTGAGTAGTGTGCATGGCTACAAACTCAACTTGGGCCAAGTATCTGAATATCATCCTATTTAATTTATTGTAGATCCGACTTTAAGAAGGAGCAGGGTGAGAAACTAATAAAAGATCTTGAATTTCTCTTCTGTCTCACTAACATATGGTTATGACAGAAAGCTATAACAGAAAGTGCTTTCGGGTCTGTTTTTCTTGCATCAAAATGTTAAGTTATAGAGGTCTCTTGAAATAAGGTTTAGGACCAGGTGTGAAAGGACAACTACATTGCTAGAGGATTACAACAATAAGATGTTTTCTGCCTTCAACCTCAAGCTTATACTGTTTTAGCTCTCAAAATATAGCCATGTGAAAAGTCTCCTGGCTTCCTCTTTGGAGAGGGAAGAGCAACAAAGCAGTTATTTCAGATAACAACCCTAAACAGTGCCTCCAAAAAGCCATGTGCACTCCCACTATTTAGAAAATCTCTGCGGGGTGTCAGAGGTCATGAGTGTTTGTAGCCTATCTCCAAGCTAGCACATGAATCATTGTTTCCTAACAATTGTCAGGCTTCTTTGCCCAAATCTGGACAAAAATTGTGCACAAGAGACCCTTTCTCTCCCCTTCCAGGTGATCCTGCTGTGGTTCTTGCTCAGTCTGAGCAGCACTGATCCTGCCTGTAAAGCATAAAGATGTGCATATTACACACATGCATGTCTTTACGCCTCACAGGCAGGATCAATGAATAATTTTCAACAGAATAAATTTCTATCTAATCTTGAGTGAATACTTGTTGTATAATAGTAAACATTTATAATTTGACAGCTCTGTTGGATTGTGTTATACAAATGCCTGTTCATTCAGAAGAGGAGCTCAATAAAATGATGACTTTGTTTTCCTCATAAGAAATTGATATTTTTAAGTAATTTAAATTGCATATGAAAAAAATGATGCAGAAGAAAAATACCTTCAAGACCACAGTCAAAGAGGTTCTGAGAACTGATTATAAAAAATCAGTAATAAAAAATCAGCTACTTTCTAAGGTTAAAGTACAGTATTGCTGTACAGAGGGATCCTTTATTTCAACTAGATCTGTTAAATTTTAGAATTGTCCAAAAAAACTTTATCCAAACTTCTGTTAGCCACCCCAAACATTAGTTTTATAAAATATTCGTTATGGAGTTATTTAGTGATGATTTATCTTAATTGGACTATTATCTGTTTTAATATATTTGGTTTCCTGTGGTACTTCTGACTTGTGTTTTTATCATTATTTGTTAACACATGCACTCACAATACTTTTTTCTTAGATACACCTTTTACTGTAAATACTTTCTTCATTTATTGTGATTAACTTTTCCCCCTTGTAACTAAGAGATTGGCTCAGCTATATTGCTCCTTATACTTTGGATATTAATTTCCTACACAGCTAGAAATAAATGCTTTTGGGAATATTTAGCTAAAAAGGCATTAAATCTAACACCATGAGTTTAAGACATTGAAATATTAAGTCTAATATTAAGACTTTAGAAGAAAGAGATGAGGTCTGATTTTGTTCCCACTAAAGAAGTGTAATTAACTTACATTTTGAGGGCTAAAGATTAAAGTGAAATGTCACTGTGACCTGATTCAAACTGTCCACTTAGCAGACGGGGCTTTGGAATCACTGCTGCATCAGCAGAGCTGTCCTAAACAACAGGGAGCTTGGGAGTAACAGGTGATATTCAAAAGCTGAACATTGTGCATGCAGGAAGATTGGACTTGCTGTTTATGTGAAGAAAAACATGGTGATGAACGTGGTGGCATCCTAGTGGGAGATACGGCTCCATCCCAAAAGCCAGACAAGGACTTGCAAGTAGAACCAGAAGTGTAAGGGAGTGTTCCTTATTTAGATAAACTGACAGTGGTTTTGGGCAGATAAAAAAAATGTTGCCATTTTGATATTTGAAACCATCTCTGGTCATAGAGATGATTGCCTCTTTGCAGCAGCAGAGCCAAGAAACTTTATTCAACTTGGTGCGGCCCTTAGGCTTGCACTTAACACCATTGATATCTGCAGGATTATGCACATCTTCTCACCTCAGCTTCACTCAGGACTGTCTTGTAAAATAATGTATTGATGATTCCTAAATCTACAAAACTGTTTAGGATGGAAAAAAAAGCAAGGAAGAGATTATGCATTCATTATATCTTCCCACCAAGACTCAGAAATGGTATTTCTTCAGTTGCCTGAGGCACCTTTCCTTGAAAATCTGAAGCTAGTTGGTTTCCTTCACACCACTATACCACTCATGCCACTCCAGAGGAAATCGGATGAGCTTTCCTTGTAGGACCCCAGATGATCCCCAGCCCATATCTGTCCTCAGGGTAGGCTCTTGGCACAGCACCTGCAAAGGGAAGTGGGAGGGTGTATGACTAATTCTTGTTTTCCACTGCTGGAAATATTTTCTCTCAGCAGCATGTATAAAAACTGAAAACAAGTCCAATTAAAGTGGACTATCCCAATAAACAGAGGACACACAGCAACAGTTGAGTGATTATGTAGGGCAGAAGAGTTTGGTAGCCAACTGACTGCAATATGCTCTACTAAATTTAGACCATATATCCTACACACAGGCAAGGTGGTATGTACTGCAGTCAGCTACCTTGGGCTTGTTTGTTGTCTTATTGATTAGGTGCTCAGGTCTGAGCTATTGTAAATTCTTTTACTTCTCAGTGCATACTGTCAATTATGCTGCCTGGGGAGCTCATAGCTTCAGTTCAGTTAAAAAAAATAAAGTATTTTAAATTTTTTCTTTTCTCAGTGTTCATTTATTCAGTTCTTTTCCACTGCCTACTGCTTTTGGAGCATACTTATGAGCAGAGCAATATGTGTTTAAATTGTTATTGCTGCAGTGTTGCAAGAGCTGTGTCTATCAGCTGAAGTGAATCAGTATCACTACCTCATGATTCAAGTTACAGTTATTTTTCATACAATTAAAAAATGTGCACTGCATAAATATATAACTGACCATATTTACGCTCTCTAATTCATGCTGGGGAAATCCCACAAAAATATCATCATTCATTCAATATTTTGCATGACAGGCTTTCCAAACGTTATGAGTATTAAGCAATAATCACTCCAGGGCAAGATTAGTTTGTATTTTTTTCCCAGCATGTTCATAACAACAATAACAAAAATAACAAAACCAACACTGATAAATAACTGAATGGCAGAGAAAATTTTAAACAGTTCTGACAGTGGCCTCCAATATTTATTTTTTTTTTAATTTTACTACTTTTTAACTACTATTGCTAAATTTTGGATGTTTTTGTTATCCCTCCATGTTTTCAGAATGCACTCATCATATATGTGATTATAAGAAAATATAATAAAAGTTGCAGTGTTGATACAAGCTGTTATGAGGCTATTCTTTCCACTATTAGATACTCTTGATTTTGCCAAACTCTCACCCTGTCACTTCAAGCTGAGTTATTGTACATTTTTCAAAATACTTCAGATAAAACTATTCTGCTCTTTCTGAGAATAACATTACAAAACAACTTGTTATTTGGCCAATTTTAAGAAGAATCAAGTAAAATTTGTTAACTGTTGTGTTCCAGTACATAGTTCTAGAGAGTTTTCATCAAGGGCTTCACAGTTTGTGAAGAAACACTATTTGTTTTCTGTTTCTTTTGGTGTTCATAAGCAGAAAACCAGAAGTAAATTATAAGCATTGGAAATATTTCTGTACTGATGTAGATTTTCATATATCTACACACTTACAATGCATAATGCAAAGTCTGAATTGACTGTAGCATCTGCAGCGGATAAGAAATTGGCAGTTCTGACAGCTGCAGACTGAAACGGGTCAGGAACACATGCCAAAAACCTGGCAATGATTCTGTAATGCAGGAGGGAGAAATAAAGCCGCCAGGAAGCTGGGAAGAGAGGGAAGATAGCTGGAACCACAGAGGATGAGAGAGTCAGTTTTAAGAACCAGAGGACAGACAGGAACGAGACGTCTGGACGGATGAGACTGACATTGGAACTTGCATTCACAGGTGTAGCTCCCGTGCCACTGGCTAAGGCAGAGATACTGTGGGAAAAGCATGTGATTACAAAGCATATGGAATGCATGCACCAAGGCCTGTCAGCCAAATTTAATTCTGCCATTTCCCATCTTACATTCCTAACTAGCAGAAGACATCATTTGGCTTATATAACTTTGATGCATAAATCTAAAAAAAAAATCATATGTATCTATATCGAAGAATAGTAAAGGAGCTTTTTGATTACTTTAAAACAGAATTTTCAGGGAAATGTTTAGGACTGTGTGTCTTTGGCAATAGAAAACACTTATTAGTTTTGTCAATAAAACTGCATGAGATACCAACTTAGATTTAGAAGCAATATAGAGGCAGACTACATAATAAGAATTTTTTTTTTTGTGAAAGAAAACAGCTGGATCTACACTAAATAAAGAGTGGAGTATGAAAGATATATAGCGGCATTATGCACACAGAAGGCCTGGGGTTCCAAAGGAATAAATCTTCTATTTGTCTCTATTTTAGCAGAAGATCCTACCAGCACAGCAAGCAGTCTTTCATGGCTCACAGCTGTGCACTTTAATGCACCTAATTCTGTTCTTCTGCACAACTCTCAAATTCATAGACTATCCACCTGGCAGAAGTAAGCTAAGCATTGGTTTGCAAGAATCCTGAAGTTTCTCTGAAATACAGGTGCAGCAAATCAACACAAATCTGGAAGAGAACACCCTACTGTGGTTCTCTATCAAGTTGTAGTGTATCCCACTTCAGACAGGACAAATGCTGCTGCATCCAGGGAGACCCTCCGATAATACTTTTTTCACCACTCAAGTTAAAATTAATTTTCATTGTCTGGACACAGAACAGACAATTAGTACAACCCCCAATGGTTAGACCAACAATCTTCTAACAGCTCTGCATGATTTTGCTTTGGTAGGCATTTATATGGAGCAGTTTTACTACAGAAACAGGGAATGCAGTACGTTTCTGTGTAATACGTTTAAAAAAATCCAAAATATTGAAAAATTATAAGAAAAAATAGTTAGAAGCTGCTACAAATGCGATCTACAAATATTACAACCTTAGTGGGCAAGGTGAAGCTTTAGGGGGAATGAGAGAATTGCAAAGCTGAAGCTCAGCGTTAAAACCAAGAAAATAATGCACTGGAAAGTTTGGTAAGGAGGTTATTTGCATAAGGATGTTGAATGTTAGCAACCCTAAAGCATCCAAACAAAACATAATTTAGAATGATCAGATTCCCTGAGGGGTCAATGAGAGATGTCCCTCCAGAAGGAACATCAGAGACCTTCAAGGAGACATTCCTGGGACCTTGTTATGTCTTCTTGGCTCTTGGACTATACCAGTAAATGTATTCTCCTCTGGCTTGTTTTGCAAATAGTAAAATGAAAACTTCTTTTCAGTAAATAATAAAATACCCTTTACAACGGTATTAGAAGTGTAATTCTTACATTTACAGTGTTGTGCTTTGGTAGAGTCTGTTTTCCTCAAAGAGTTTTAGACAAAGTCAAATATTTGTTTTCTGTGGGATTTTGTCTGGCAACTGAAGGCAACATATGTCTTCATATTCAAATGTGAAAATTGGGTCTAAAATCACATCTGCACAGGAAGTATTATTTAGTTATTGAGTAGTGAGTGTTATTAATATGCCTTCACAGACCCTGAAGCATGCTGTGGCTCTTTTTCACTTCTGAAAGGATAGGAGGGATGTGACTGGAGAGGCAGATTAAAAGTGTGTACTGTCTCACTCAAATATAATGAGCTCTCTCTTTTTTTTTCCTCTGTGGATGGCACATTTATTATTTTAGTGATGTTCTAAAGCAATTGCACTTACTTCTTATATTCTCCTATTGCCCTATTTTCTTTCTCACCTTTCTTACTATTTTCAGCATTTGTCTCATTTTCTCTACAGATTACATCACAGATTTACAATCTACCTTCTACAGCTTCAATTTAATCACAGGTCAGACAGAAAATTATTGACTTTTCTGCTGTATCACAATTCAAGATGTACACTCTAATAAGTCTGGAAACGTTGTGTCAGGTGATGGTTCCTGCCTCTAGTGATTTTATGGAACTTCTTCCTGTGGTCATGTCAATGTAGGGAAAAAAAATTCTTTCTGATCTACTGGTGTGTCTACTCGAAGAAAGTCCATTAGTCAGCTTATGTTTTACAATTTTTGTAATTGCTTTGTGTAAGTTCCAGGCTCTCATTTTGAAGAATTTAAATCTGTAGATGTAGAAAAGTCTGTAAAAAATTTCATGGAAGAGGAAAAAGGTCCCAAGAAAGCATTGTGCAGAACAACCTCATTCTGTTGTGAATAGTTTATTAAAGATGAGAAAAGTCATTATGGAAGTACTTCAATCTGCAGTACCCAGTAAAACACCAAGAAAGAAAAGTCATTCTAAAGCCAGATATAGCCAATATTGCTGCATGAAAAATCTGTCTGAAATGCTTCTCTCAGCTTTGCTTTTAGCTTTTTATAGGCTAAGGAAGATTTGTTTCTGTCATGAATTAGTGTTTTAAGATCTCTTAAAGAATCACCAGCAAAGGTAACAGTTAAAACAGATCTAATGTAAAAGCAAGTGCAGAAGAAATTTCATTGGCAAAGTTCGCTGTACTAATTAGATGGTTAAGATGCGCTGAGGAAAAGCAAACAGAAATCTAGAGCCAATCCATCCAAACCGAAAAAAAAGACCTAACAGCACTTCAACTTAACAGCACCTTAGCTTACCAGCATATAATTTACTCAATTTATAACTTATGCTTAATGATTTAGCAAAGGATTCATATAGGATTTACAATACCACAAGAGTTACTTACTTGCACGCCTAACCTACATATGAGTCTGAAGTTATTAAGAATCTAGGAGAGCATCATTCCTGGTACATCCACCATAGCGTATGCACACAGATATAGAGTCTGTTTCACAAGGTACCTGTGAAAATTTCCTCTCAAAGGTAGTGAAATACTCATTTCAGACATCTTTGCAACTTCTAAGGAGACAAAGGGTAGAGCCTTGGGGACTGGGGGTGACAGGCCAGGGTACGTGGCTGTTTGGCAATCTCTGAATACAGCAAACCTGATCAGGATCAGGAGGGATTGCCATGCCCAGATTCCCAGTGAGAACGGTGTTCCCCGGGCAGAGCCCTCATTCCGTGGATTTGCTCCTAATCCAGGAATCCCAGGAAAGGGCTGGGAGAAGGGATGGATGTGTGATCTCAGGATCGGCTGGCTTTGAGGGGCCCCATGAAGAGCGGCTTCACTGGTTGCTGTCACTGCCCTCCAGGAGAGCTCAAAGGGTCCTGCTTTGTACCCCTGTACAGAGGGATCCCAAGAGACTGGGTTTTAGTCATAAAAATGCTTCATCCTGGACACACTTCAGGCCAGAAACTTTTTCTGAAAGTTTAGGAACAAAAACATTATCCCGTTTGGGTTGTTATTCAGGCAAAAATATAGTCTCCAAGGCAGTTAATTAAAAAAAAATAAAATAAAAAAGCAGGAGCTGTTTTAGACAGCACCAGCTCCTGAGAACAGACAGTATTTCTGAAAAGCTCAACAGGAGCTCAGCCCAGGTGCTGTTCATCAAGGCCGAGGCCTAATGAGCATTTCTGAGGTCATAGTGCAGCTTCGGGTGGGGAGGATGCACCACCACAGTTTTGTTTCTTTCTTCACTTTAGACCAAAAATTGAAAGACCTTCACTACATTTGATGTTTGATAACATGAAGATGTCTTTTTCTCTTTTTTATTAAAAAAAAGGAATATTTTGTATTATAGATGGAAATCCTGCTTTTAATATGACTGTGTACCAAATTTCCTCAAATAATCAAATTCATATTTGTTATGAGTTTTGTGTTTTAGCTTTTTATACTCATTTCAAATGAGTCAAATTTGATAATAAATTCTTATTAAAGTAACAGGAAAATAAGTTTTTTATGCATACTGATAATCATCATTGTAACCGCATTCCAGAACAGCTCTTTCATTTTCTTCTCTCTTCAGGATTCTTAAAACCTTCACATCTCAAGGGGTGAGGAGAAAGTTTCAATCAATCAATCAATCAATAAAGTCTCTATGCAAGGTATCAATGGGATTAAATGACTTTATTTGCCCCCAATATGATACAGATGCTCAGAAATCACTTCTGATTGACCCTGATTTTATTCAGGACAGATAAAAACTTGTTTGGTTTTTTTGAATGACTGATGACATTCAAAATAAAAAGACGCTGAAATCAATGCACTAACTGCCAAAGCTAGAAGAGCAGAAATGTGGTAAGCTATGTTCTTTAATGTGTTTTCCCCAGCTGGATCAACATGTTTGGATAAAACAGTCTGTGATAGGCTAGTGTTTCATAGTGTATTTTGTGGTATGTACCAGGTTCAGGCAAACAGGTTGGTTTAACACAGCTTTGATTCCACCTAGGAATGTGGATGATGTTTAAGAAAATAATTTCAAATTCACCTTTAAGATCCCAGTGTTATTGCAGTGAGTGAAAAAATGACAGTGCTATAACTGTACATGATAAGAGAAAGCTTCGAAAGTCACCTTTTGGGGACTCCTCTGAGAAAAAAGGGTGTTAGATAATCACCAGAACATCCTGCTTAGTTCCTTACTCAACTGTACTTGTAAAATTCCCTTAGACAAAGAATCAGTGAAACTTAGGTACCTTTTCACCATTTTACACATTTATCACATGCAAAAAGTTAACTACTTATTTTAAGTAATTCTGAGTATTGAAAATCTAACCTCAATTAACACCTGATTTCAGACAAAGCATGAATTACAATCTAAAAATAAAATGATCATAATATCCCAATTTAACAAAAAATCAAAACCCATCTGTACTTCACTCACAGTATCTTACTGTAGGCTTGGAAGGCATTAGAAATGTGCTTCCACTTTATTTAGAAATACTTGTCATAAAGAGTTCAAAAAATACTTTGTTCTAACTGGACATTTTAGAGGGTGTATTACCACAAGTTTGTCTGGGCTAGACAGATAACTAAAGCTTGATGAAGTAATTATGAAACCTTTTTTTCCACAGGTGAAGAACCTCAACAGTCCATAAGTGTCTAGATTTTATGTAATCCAGTATTGCACTAATGATCCTGCTATAAACTCAGTCTGCAAAACTAATAAAGTGCAAGAGGCAGGCAATCCTGGCATACTGATTAACCAGCAACTCCTCAAAAACTGTTTCTCAATTCTTTGGTAGTAAAATGGAAATAATTAAATGTGAGATGTGTAGATGATGAAACAATGAATTCAGCAAGGAGCCGGAGAAGCTCCTGCCTGCATCTCCTGGGTAATTACCTGTGCTGCAGCAAAGTATTGCAAGCGCTTCCTCTGCCAGAAGGGATGTATTTTATGTTGCTGAACCACCAAGAGTGTTTTCAACTGGGACAAACTCACAGGAGAAGCATGTAGAAAGAAGGAAATACTGAAAGAAGATCTGTTTATCTGCTACTGCAAGTACAGTGCGAACAAAGAACCCCTAAAGGATTTTACCTTTTGAAAACTGTACAAAAAATTATTCTTTTTAGACAAAATTCATATAGTCTATATCAGCACAGCTGTCTCAAGTCTACATGTGTTTATTAGGTTATATAAATAAAATGTCAGCTCATTTAAAGGAACAGTGCTCGCTATCCCTTTCGATTGCTTCCTCAAAGATAGCACCAACACCGACCTTAACAATGACTTTAAGTCAGCTCTCTGGCTTACTGTATTGCTGTACAGCATTTAAAACCAACAACAAACAACAACAACAAAACCCGATAAACAACTGGGTCAAGCTATTTCCCTGTTTGCTACGGGAAGCTTGATATACCCTGGACATTGATTTACACTGAGTCTGTAGGAGGATGCAAGGACAGAGTTAGAAAGTATGTGAGAATGATGTTTCTCTTTGAGAACTGGGTTTATAAAGAGAGGCTGAGAATAGAAAGAAAAATCTTCAGGAGGAAAACTTAGTCAGCAAAGTAGGCACAATGGTAGACACTGTGAGGGCATGACACAATACTGATGGGAAGCCAACAAGCAATACTTGAGGAGGGTTAGCAAGCATGGTACTGTGTGAGGTATTTAAGGGAGATGTTCAGAAATGAGATTTTATTTTGGCCATTTTGTTGAAAGTGGAGTTCAGCTTCTGAGGGAGCTTAGGTTGAGGTTTCTGAGATGTGCAGGTGTGAGAACTGGGTCTACATTTATAGAATGTAGACTTTTCCAATATCCCAGCATAGATTTTCAATTGAAAATATTCAACATATTTTAGGAATATCTTATTTTCTGGAGATTTGCTTTGAAACAGAAGTAAAACAGAATAAAATTAAAATCATAGCTCTCCATTGTTTTGGGAATTAAGAGGTTTTTTTCTGCCAAATGTCCCTGAAAAGCAAATCTTGATGTTTATTTTTTGTTCTCAAAACAAAGTGAGTTGCCACAATACATTATGTGGAGCTCTAAGTCCCGTCCACAAGCACAATTATTTATAACTATTTTTATTTTCTGTTTCAAAGTCCTTGAATGGAAGACAATGATCTATTACATAAATATTTTGGTGAGTAGCATGAGCAGTGGTAAATATATGGGAGCCATTGTGACAAGGATAACATACTATAAATCCATTTTAAATGAATATAGATGAACAGCACAGATTCTCTTTTGCTGTGGAACCTTTGTTCAGCCAGTCAGAAAACTGGTCATAATTCAAAAATATTTAAGATTTTTGTTTAAAAATTTATAACAGCCTCCACGTCAATCATTCCCAGGGCCCTTGACCTTAGGAGACTAGATACAGACACTCAAAAATAGCTAGCACAATCATTAGTTGAGAAGAAGTGAGGACAAAACAACAAGTGATGTGCTGTTATTGAGACTCATGAGTGACCTCATTGTTTCCTGACATTGTCTTGGCTACTGGCAAAGAGCTAAGGAGCTTCTGCACACTCCCCACAGCTCGTTGCAGCACTGGGGGGCAGCTGTGGATGCCTGGTAAGCACTGCTAGGACTGATCCATTCAATGTCACCCTATCCTGGTTTTGGCCAGGACAGAGTTCATTTTTTCTCAGTTGCCATGAGGGAAGGAGAGCCCAGAGCCATGTGTGTGCACCCAGGTTTATTATTCTGTGCCATGCATCATTATCATGCACAACATCTCTAGGAACCGTGGCTTTGAGTGGAAGAAAAATGGGCATGACACAGAGGCACAGCCATGTTGTTCCTTTTTCCAAGGTAGCAAAGTGGTGAACAGAGCTGGTGGAGTGGCGGGGATGGGGTGAGGAGTGTTTGGTGTGGTGCAGGCCATGTGGGCAGAGCACTCCATATCAGAGGGTTTGTCCATCACTGTCTCAGGTTCAGGGCATAAAGCACGGTCTGCAGTAACAACCGCCATTTTCTCCTTTGTCTTAGGAAGACACATCACTGGCTACAGTAGCATCGGGTCTGCTAGACTTCCACAAACATTTTTGACATATCACCCTCTTTCATACATTTTTTATTAGTATTGTTGCTGTTATTGCTTGTTTCCTTATTTTATTGCTGGTAAATTTTTTTAATCTCACCCTTTCTCCCTCAAGGGGGGGTGGGGCTAAGGGAAGTGGTTGCTTGGAGATTAATTTCCAGCTGGTTTTAAACCACAACATGTCCATTGAAGAAAACAACCAGTTGCTGAAGTTTATTTTGCTAGGGAATGGATGCTTTTGTGGTAGAGGAAGGACATAAGGACCATAATTTCAGAGGAGTTGACATATGTCCCTGGGGCAACCCTAGCTAAGGATCCAGTTTAGGTGTTTAAGGTGGCTGCAATGGGCCATAGAAACTTTCTCATGGATAGCTACTATACTGCAGCAGAAAGACTGGGTCATCCTCACATGAAGGCTGGGGTTTACCTCTGGTTCTATGTCAATCTGGAAAGTCCTGTCAAGAGCTGAAGAACAAGTCTGGACACAGGCATACTCAGGATCCAGGTCAAATCCCACTCATGCAAGAGGCAGAGGGTTCCTGGGAGGCGCACTCTGATTGCACTGGGGAGGGTAGTCAGGACCATAGATTCACGCAGGGCTTGGCCCGTCTACCCTGGAGTGTCACTCAGTATGGCAAAGAGATGTTTTGTTTGAGAACACTGTAAACTGATTTGGTCTTGAAAGGCTGATTTTAAAAATAGTCCCCTAAGAACACCAGTATGAGCAACTTGTCTTAAACCTAGACTTCAGGTCTGAAGCTTGGGAAAATTATAAAGCAGCACTCCAAACACATATGGCATGCAACAGAGAGGCCAGTCCCTTTCTTCAGATACAAAGAAATATATATATGCTAGAAATAAAAGGCATGCAGCTTAATGGAGCTCTTTGCTAAAGGAGTTTATGAATAAACTTATGATACTTCATGTAGCCAGATATCTGTTCCTCATTTCTGTGAGGTTTACTGCTTATTTTTAGTCCAGCCATTGTCCCTCTGCAAGATTTTATGATAATTTCCACACTTGGTCTGAACTTGACAATTCAGCCCAATATATATCAAACCAAAGTCTTGTGGATTGATTCTGCCTTTATTCTCTCACTTATATTCAGAAATGAGAAAGACTGCTTATGCAGAACTCTTCTCTGCACTGTCCTGAAGATTTTAAAAGCTGTTTTTCAGAACAAGCTGCATGTCACGTTGCAAATGCTGATATTGAAGAGTCAGCACTTTGTGCCTCCTATTACCTCTGTGCTTATTCCCAGGACTTTTACTACCATTAACAATATGATGCCTTTGAAAATCGAGTGCACTCTCATCGAGTTCATTCCCAACTGAAGCGCTTGCAAGCTACATTTAAGTGCTGCTGACAAGGTGCTCTGCCACTGCCCTACAGTTTTAGTCTGCCCTCTATATAATGAGGAAATATTCCTTTAAAATCCCCATAATGGTGTAATCTGGAGTCCTCAGCTTTTCTGGTAGTGAGGCCAGCTTTAAAACACACAGGTGGCTTGCATGCTGTAACCTCTGCAGCTTTGCTAATAAAAGAGTGTAAGTACCCCTGAGTCTAACTTTGTCTCAACTATACGTGTGAGCAGTGCTTGAATTAAACCAGTGCTAATGAAAGTGAGACAAATGGACAAATAAAAAGATCTTTGGCATAGTTACATATATGTAGGACACATAGAAAGATAGAAGGATAACTCCCATCTTGATCTAAATACATTTCTGAACAGCAGGCTAAATGCTGCTTGATGAGCTCTGCACCGAGATGGGCATTAGCAGTGTAACACTGGAAAAATGCTTCACACTTGTCCACAGGGAAGGGACTGGTAAGCTGCACAAGCAGTGTTTAGGTCTCACTTCTGAAACTGCAGACACATCATGTGGGGTCACCCCTCCACATCCCATCATTCATCTGCCACACTTGTGACTTCCCATTAGAGTTAACAGGTAATACAAAGCAAAATAAGTAGCCATTCCAATTCTGCGATTTCACTTTTCCTCACAGTGTTGAGGAATCTGTTTTTCAGTGGTTTTACTGAAAGCAAGCACATAGTTTAATAGACAAGATGTGATACAGTGAATAATTTGAGTCTGAGGAATTTGAGTAATTTGGGAAAAGAACAGTAGCTTTTTTCTCCTTCCAATTTATAAGCCAATGACTTCTTTCTTATTTCTAATTAAGACTTAATAAATCCAAGAATACTATGTTCATTTTCTCTTCTCATTCTCCACTGAAGAAAGGTAAATGTAATTTGGGCATCATATATAGATTTTAGGAAAGGGCATACATTAACACCTACAAGCTAGGAAATTTGCCATGAGAATGACTCTAAAAAATACCAAAAAAATGGTAAAAATCACTTTGGAGTTTTCATATTTCTCATAGCACCTTTTGTCTTTGAATTATCATAAATCCTAATTTTATTAGTTTTTAAAAATGCCTTTTAAATCTGCCTACAACTAGGTAGCTTCTGCTGTCTTAAATGTTAAATAAACTGCAATAAACTTGAAGACTATTTGTTTTCAAATATCCTGTTTTGCTCGTCTGAGAGCTGCTTCATCTCCAGCTGCAGGTACTTCAAAGAGAGACAAGCATTTGAGAAATAGGCTGCAGCTGAAATCAGGAATACTTCTCACAGTTTACATTCTGAACAAAGCATGATTTGGGGTTATAAGCACTCCAAATGTCTTTCTAGTGAAGGCTAATTAATTATTGCTTTAAAACAACCTACTTATATATGATGACTCCCTGTTTTATGCATTTCAAGCTCTGTGAAGTATTTTAGTATCTAACTATGACTAGTTAATTACCCTCATATCTCTTTGACTTATGTCTTTCCCTTTTATTTTCTAAAAACACCACTCTGAATTTCTATTTGCTTTCATAGATGTCACCTATGTCCATCATACCAAAAAAGGTTCAGGCTTATGTCACACTTATTGCTGGAAAATGAAATATCCTTGTTCTCAATATACTATTTCCTTATTTCTTAAAGAACCATTTCAATATAGGAAATGAAAGGCCTAGGTGTTGCCTAGTTTTTATCCTGGCAATAATTTCTTTATTCTCTAGTGAGATGGTCTACATTTCTGCTCCGAGGAGGAGGGAATGGATGGTAGTCACTTAAAATGAGATTGCATTCTCAAGTGATCCTAAACAAATAGAAGATTTTGTTTTTAATTCCTGTTAGAAGTCGGACAGGGTTGAAACATGTTATACAATTAGGATTTTTTTTATTTTTTAGATCAATTTGTGCTGCAAATTCTGGCTATTCTGAAAGCATTGCACAGTATAAACAAAGAGAAATTTTCTAAGGAATAACTCTGAGATTTTAATTTCTTTAATTAAGATAACTAAAATAATTACTATTGTTCCCAACATAGATTTCTTATTTATTAAAAATACTTTCTGCTTTTAAGTGAAATGCTATGACATGGCCTATTGTCATCTATGAATAGGTAAAGTAGTTATATAAGTCATTTTAATAATTTAATACGCTGGAAGTATTTAATTGCAGTGCCATTATTTGCCACCAATGCATTTGGAAAGCCTAATCTAAGTGTTTCTCGTAATCAACATTGGAATTGAAAAACAACTGAAAGTTAAAAATTAATAAAGTAATGTTTATATCTGGAACAATTATTGTAATAGGTTTAAATTCTATTATTTAGTTTTCAGTATTTCTTTAGTCTGGGTAATTATTGACTATTAAAATAAATGGTTTTATTCTCCCTCTGTGCTTTGAAAAGACAAGATAAAAAATGAAGGTCCAAAGAAATGTTTTGTTTGCAGGTGCAAGCTCTTAAATAAATACGAGTGAAGACAGTTGGAGACTGTAAGTAGAAATGACCACTCTGTAAATACTGTATGCTGGCTTTCATGTGCAGACCTTAAAGCTGTCATGGTTGAAGTCTGCAGGCAGAAAAGGAAGAGAACTAGCATGGCAGCACTGCTGAAACTCCTATCTTCTAGACATTTTCTCCTTGGAGTTATGCTGGAATAATGGCCAGGTGCTTGGGCTCAATGTACAGAGCATGAAAAAATTAAAAAGAACTGATGAAATTTCCAGCCCCTTAGTGGTAGGACCAGCTGCACTTAATCAATAGGGCAAAAACAGAAAATGAAGTAATTTGAATTTCACACTTTTCTAGGGATTCTTTCTTCTGTTTCACAAGTTTCCATCAGAATACATAATCTATTGAGTTTTACTGAAAATTGGCATTTTAGGTTTTTATTCTCTATTATTCCCAGTCTAGTGGAAGTGGGCTGTGATAGATACTGCTCCTTCCAGGCTTTGTGTGGGCTGTGCTTTGAGTTGCAATGTGTATTTCTGTGTTTTGCCCATCCACCAATAGTTATCTGTGAGCATGAGTTCACTGGGCAGGAGGTAACTGAGATGATTCATTTTGACCAGGATGAAACAGAGTCACCATGGCCCCAAGGATAACAAGTCAGTTGCAGAATCACAGAATCCCAGAATGGTTTGAGTTTGAAGGAATATTAAAAATTATCCTGTTCAAAATCCCCTGCCATGGTCAGGGTCAACTTCTAGCTAGACTAGGTTGTCCCATCCAGCCTGGCCATGAGCACTTGCAGGGACATGGGAGTCTCTCTGGGCAACCTGTTCCAGTGCCTCACCACTATCACAATAAGTATTTTCTCCTAATATCTAATTTAAACTTGTCATGTCTCCATTTAAATCCATTACCCCTTGAATCATCTCAAGCCTTTACTGTCCTTGAAATAATTTCCATGATGACAGAGTAGAAATTGCCCTTGAGAATGTCCAGAGAAGGGCAACAAGGCTGGTGAGGAGCTTGGAACACAAGCTCTATGAGGAACAGCTGAGGGAGATGGGATTATTTAGCCTGGAGAAAAGGAGAATCAGATGTGACCTTGTCACGCTCTACAACTCCCTGAAAGGTGGCTGTAGTCAGGTGGGTGTTGGTCCCTTTCTCCAGGCAGCAGCTGACAGGACAAGAGGACACAGCCTCAAGCTGCACCAAGGGAAATACAGGTTGGATATCAGGAAAAGGTTTTTCACAGAAAGAATGATTAAGTACTGGAATGGTCTGCCTGAGGAGGTGGTGGAGTCAATTACATTTATCTACTTAGTCTAAATGAGTATGGAGAAAGAGCCAAAAGAGGGATATTGTTCCTATTGATGAGGGATATAATGCCTCTGTAAACTTGCAGTTTACAATCTCTTAGGATATATGGGAAAAGATTTTCAAAGAACTGTGACATTTTCATACCTGTTAAAATCTACATGGAGAAGGAAGAGGACTCAGGAAACTTGCAGGGTTCCTCCTAGAGTGCTCTGGCCTTGACCTTTCAATCCAGTTAATTCCTAAGAGACTTGCCGAAAAGAAGGCAAAACTCCTGGACGTTGCCTCTCTACTGTGCTGGGCAGTACATCCAGTCTGACATATATTCTGATATATGCTCTCATAAAGGACATAGAGCACAGAACAGGTGTTCATGCTCTCTTAAGTAGGATTAACCACAACATTTAAAGGTTTTATTTATAGGTAGACTTTCTTCTTTACATTTTTACTCTTTGTCTACAGCAGGAGCATGTAGTGACTAAATCAGACACAGACAAATATTCAGGCAGTTTGCTCCCATTTTTGACACTATTTTTTTTTTTTTTCATTTTGGAGGGGAACAGAGGAGTGGCTCTACAGATCATATTTAAGAGGAATAAATGTGCTTGCATACATTCAAACGTACGATTTTGTCTTATTTTACCATCTCTGATATCAAATTCAATCCCAGAAATGAAAAATGCATTAAAGCATAACAATCTTAACTATTGATAAATTGATGTCGCAGTTCATTCAGAAATCTAAATAACCATTTTTCATGCCTTAATATTTGATGTTGCAGTGTTTTTAAGATGTTTTGTGTATTTAAAAAGAAATTATTTTTAAGTATTGCTTCACCTTTTTTAAACCTAGCATATGATTTCAATCTAACTATTAAAAGATTCTCAGAGTTTTCCAAAAGACTATCATTGCCAAAAGATACTTCTCCCAGCTTCCCCCCCAGTATTGACACAGATGTTAATAAAGCTACTGGTGTTGCCATGTAATTAAACACTGCTTGTACATCTAGGTTTTTTCCACTTTCTTCAGTTGTGCTATATAAGATTTTGCTTTGGCTGAATTTAGTAATTAGTAGAAGAGACAGTCCTTTCTCCTTCTTTTTGCTTTTCAAGTAGATGTGAAATTTTTGGAGACTCACCTTTTTTATTTCCTCTTAATAACAACAAAACATGGGACAGTTACTGTTGCTTCCAATAGTAAATAAAGATACCTGCATACTATGGCATCTTTTTCCTGTTGTCATGTATAAAGAGATGCCATGTTCAGGATGATGTAAAGGCAAAACTAATAATATTTTTATCTAATTACCATTAGATAAATATGGACATTAAAAAAGATATACATCTATACTGTCATGACAATAAATAACAGAACCTGAACAGTGTGTGATTCACTTTTCACACTATGCCAGATTGACTTCTAAACAAGTAATTTGTTTCATTTCTTTCAGAACAGACTCAGAGATGCACTTATAGGCCACTTTATACATGCAAAGATCTCCTAGGTCAGCTGAAAGCTTAAAATACTCACTCTACAGTGCTAAATCCAAGATAAATTGTTCCCAGCTAAGTGGTTACAGCTCAAATGTGGACCTCTGGTTTAGATTCTGGTAGTGCCATCTGGTTAATCAGTGTGCTTCTGCTTGTAAAATTTCAGTTAAAGAATATTTATCTCTAGGATGAAGAAGAGGAAAAGGCATCCAAGACTGCCACATCTTTGCCTAAGATAAATACAGTGTGACAACCACAAAGTGTGTTTTGTGCAGGTAGAGAAAGGTGTCATTTCCTTAGCCCTGTCCTCACTATGTCCCTTTCAGCTGAGGGAAATGCCTGTGATTTTAAGGAATACTGAAAGTATTTACTTTGATTCTTTTTTAAAAATGTAGTTAGAGGGAACTCAAAAGTAAAGAATTCTGCCACAAGATAGTCTTTAGTTTATGAAAATGTGTTTTGCTGAATTAGTGTTACTATAGAGATAGAGGTGGCCTGAAGAGAAATCTCCTCTTGAATTTTAAAAGTTAATTTTTTATTTTTTTTTTTTACTATTAGCAGCTCCTGGGTGCCTTAGGATATATAGTGCTGTACAGTGTCTTCCTACAAAGGGCCTTTTGTGTTGTGCAGAATCAAGGTAAGCATGAAAGAGCCTGTGCTTGCTTTTGGCCTCAGTGGCTCTGGAAGATGGAGATTAGGTGTACACAACTCAAGGCAATTAGAGATGGAAAGTCTGCCAGACTGGTACCTAGAAGTTTTCAGATTTGTGGGGAACGTTGAATTTGACTTTAGATAGCTCAGCTATTGAGGATCCCATCCCTGGACACCACATTCTGTAAAACTCTTTCAATAGGAATTCTACTCAGACCATTCCACCTCATATTTGCCCCATCAGTTTCAGAATGTAGACAGGTTGAAGCTCTTTTACTGTTAAACAAAAATAAAAATCTTGTTTCTCTTCTTCTAAAAGCACTTCTCTTGTATTGAAATCCATCTGTCAAAATATTAAACCTTTCAAACCACTCCAGATACAACTTTTAGTATCTTTCTTTTTCTAGAGGACAGTCCACTGTCATCCAATCATAAAAAACCCACAGAGGAACAAATGTTAACATTTCATTTCCTCATGAAAAGGTGTATTCCCAAACAAGGATGAGGAACTCCAGCTATAGATACTGCACAGCCATGAGTTTAAGACTGATAGAATTACAGTGTTATACATCAAAGTTTAATATAACTCATTCCTTATTCTTACTTCATGCAGCTCATGGCTGAATCAGAATAGAAAGAGATTTAAACATATGGGTCCTGTATATGAGATTTTGAATTTAAAAAGTTTCAGTTCAATGTTTATATTAGCGCTCATGTCATCCTCTACTGTCTCTCAGTCTCTATATCTTCCTTCTAGAAGGAATTACCCAATATTCCTAATGGGTCCTTGGTGTGTACTGACTGATAACGAGTTCTTGCATTCAAAGACACCTGCATATGAGTGATACAGAAGTCTGTCAGCTTTCTCTTCTTGAGGGTAGCAGGTCTCATGGCAGATATATCACATTGCTGTGTCTATCAGCTGCTGAGTCATCATTAATACCTGTAAGCATTTGTATTTAATTGGCAGTGATATGTCCATTTCTGGAGGTTTTCTAATGCAACACCTTCAGAGGCAACACCTGTTTATGTGCAATTAATACTGGGTCTGAAACTCTGAGTCACTGTGGCTGAACTGCCTTATTTCTATAAAATGTGTAGAAATATACAATTTCAAATCTGTTTTCTTTTCACACTACTTCTATTCCTTTCCCATGTTCAAAATTATTTGAAAACTAAAACAAAACTAAGGAACTAAACTAAAATTATATGAAGTATAGCCTGCACAGAGGACTATGTTTCTTATGTGCTTCCCAATTCATAGGGATACCTTATCCCAGCCCCAAGGCCTGTCTGCAAGCCTTCACTCAATGCAGTAAAATGGTGAGAAAACAGTAGAAATATGCTCAAGGGTTTTGTCAGGAAAAGGCTTGAAATCTTTACTGCTACAGCAGATGGGATTTGTAGCCATATTGACTGGAGCAATCAATGGACAGCTAAAAGTGAGTTTTAAGTACACCCTGAGTCTGAGATAACAGGTTCAGAACTTTTGGCCAAAAGTTACATGGGGTTCTGCACCTGTTTTCACTGTCCAGATTCTGTCAATTTCTACTTTGATGTCTTCCTCAAAGCTCCATTTAATAGGCTAAAAATAACTATGTTAGTCTGGATGCACTCTGCGAAAGAGGAAAGCAGTGGAACAGTAGCCATTCTTCTTGTATCGGATCTTTCAACCCTGAGGTCTACTTTGGAAGCAGTTTTCCTAGAGGTTGGCTGCTACATCCCATGTGACTTTCACACACTGTCATTACCATCATTTATGTACCATCTTTTCCAAGACATAGTTTCAGCCATGGGGAAGGAAGGAAGATTCATCCTGAGTTGTTTTGCTTTCTCTAGTCCTGTTCCATTTCACCCACTGACCCAACTTACTGCGTATTTTAGGTTCTAAAGAGAACATAGAACTTCATCAGGGCATGTCATATTCATATCTATTGATGAAAAGTGTAAGGACTTAGCTGCCATCCAGATATGCTGAATATGACATTGATCTATGCCCTAACTAGATATATCCTATCCTTAGGAAGCATCCTACTGGGACTTTTACTCTGCTCAAACTGGGAAAATCTTATTGATCTCACTATTTTGTGAATGAGTGAGGGGATGAGCTGCAGAGATTGGAAATATTAGCATGAACTGACACCCAGGAGCTGTATTCAGGAAAATGTAATCCTGACACTTGCAATAAGACAGGGAAAAAAATTTCTCATTTTGACACCTTCATGCAATATGAATATGAGAGGTAGTTTTATGCTTAAAGCTGATACTGGGTATCCTAATGAACTATAATCTTGAGTCATGTTGTTACAAATCAGATAAAATGAAGCAACATCTTATCCTGAATGTACATATATTCTGCACTCCCTTTGGAAATGAAGGAAAACCACTATGACTTTGAACAATTGTAGTGGTTTCAGTTCAAAACTGGGCTGAAACATGAATTCATGTAGTGGTTTTGGTTTGCCAATATGAAATTTCTCAACTAAGAGCAAAGCAGGCTTAAACTTTGAAAGGTATCAAGAAAATTTATTAACAGAACTAAAAGAAGAATAATAAAAATCAGAATAAAATCTTCAGAACACTCCTTCTCCCTTCCCTCAAACCTTCTTTCTTTCCCACTTACAACATACAGAAAACAACACCCAGAATTCTCAGTCAGTTTTTCACCTCTAAAATAGTCTTCCTTCAGTTTACTTAGGGAAAGAAGCATCTCTCGTTGCTATGGAAAAATTCTCCATGAAACAGCAGCTGGCTGGAAAATCTGCATTTGTGAAATTGCCTCCCACTTTCACAGTTTTTTCACAACTGTGTTTCCGGGCGATAACAACGTATAGGGTAATTTTTAAAAATGAACTGTTCAAAATCAAAGTTTCTGTTCCTCTTCCCTGGGGGCAAAAAAGATCTTTATCACTCATTTCTCTCTGTTCAAATTTCACGTGGGATCACCATCACTTCAACATTTGCTCACTTCAACACTGAATCATTTTCCTCAGGTCTACANAAACAACACCCAGAATTCTCAGTCAGTTTTTCAACTCTAAAATAGTCTTTCTTCAGTTTACTTAGGGAAAGAAGCATCTCTCGTTGCTATGGAAAAATTCTCCATGAAACAGCAGCTGCCTGGAAAATCTGCATTTGTGAAATTGCCTCCCACTTTCACAGTTTTTTCACAACTGTGTTTCCGGGCCATGACAACGTATAGGGTAATTTTAAAAAATGGACTGTTCAAAATCAAAGTTTCTCTTCCTCTTCCCTGGGGGAAAAAAAGGTCTTTGTCACTCATTTCTCTCTGTTCAAATTTCACATGGGATCACCATCACGTCAACATTTGCTCACTTCAACACTGAATTATTTTCCTCAGGTCTACAGGTCTTGAACTCTCCATCTCCTCCACATGTCTCNCAGAATTCTCAGTCAGTTTTTCACCTCTAAAATAGTCTTCCTTCAGTTTACTTAGGGAAAGAAGCATCTCTCGTTGCTATGGAAAAATTCTCCATGAAACAGCAGCTGGCTGGAAAATCTGCATTTGTGAAATTGCCTCCCACTTTCACAGTTTTTTCACAACTGTGTTTCCGGGCGATAACAACGTATAGGGTAATTTTTAAAAATGAACTGTTCAAAATCAAAGTTTCTGTTCCTCTTCCCTGGGGGCAAAAAAGATCTTTATCACTCATTTCTCTCTGTTCAAATTTCACGTGGGATCACCATCACTTCAACATTTGCTCACTTCAACACTGAATTATTTTCCTCAGGTCTACAGGTCTTGAACTCTCCATCTCCTCCACATGTCTCCACAGTTTAAAGGAAATATTTTGGTCCATGGCCATAGCTTACAAGAGAATTTCAGCCTGGAAAATAAGGCAGCTCCCCATACTCCTTCCATTAAATACTCCTTCCAGTAAATTTTCAGAGTCCCACCATGGGACATTACTCCTTCTTGACTGACCTTGATGTCTTCATGTGGTCTCTTTACGTGTCTTCACTCTGTCCTTGTCTCTAGCTAAGGGGAGGATGAGGCCTGGAGGTCTATTCTGTGCACTGAAAGAGTTAACAAAGGGCGATGGCCAAGCTAAAGCAATCAGGTGATGAAGTTCAATGTTGGGACTGCAGCTCTCTCTCCCTCTGTGGTGCTACAGGGCTGCTTCTGGCCCCAGCTGCTGGGAGGTCTCTTTAGTGGCCATACTGGGCTAGGATCTTATCCAGGCCAAGGCTCAGCGGTGACATGCCAGGGGCCAAGCCCTCCGTCTCTCCCTGCCTGGGAGCCTCTGGGGCCTGGCCCATCTTCCCCCGCTGGCTGCCTGGGCTGTGGCTGCTCCCCTGGTCTCTCCTTCCCCCCCTGCCCGGCCACTGGGAAGGGGTGAGGGGAGAAACTCAGCCTGGCCCCTCCAAAAAGCCAGGCTGTGCCTCTTACCTCTCCCAAAACCAGAAATCAGAAAGATTTCCAGAGTTCTCATCCAAAAATATATATTCACAGAGGCATATGCACCCTTTTTGTTGGCTTAATCATGTGTAAATATTTAAAATTGGCCAAACCAGGGCAACAATTAATGTTTCTTTAATTCTACCCCTTCATTTGGCATATTCTCCTCAGGCCCAGCAGCTACCTGATTGCAGCCATCAGTCAGAGGAGTCTAACAAGTAGCACAACAAGCCTAGGGACTGTGTTGAAGCACAGTCTACCAAAAAGGAAGTAGAAACAATAATCCTTTTAAGCGGAAATATCAGATTTGCATTAAGTGAACAGGGGGATTTCCTTACATGCTACAGGGCTCTGAAGGTCCACTGCCTCAGCCCACTTCCTGACACTTCACCCACAACAATCAAGCTTGTGCTTCAGCTTTTTAGCTTCCTATCACAAAATGTGTGTGTAAAGATGACTTGCAGCTAGGACTCCCCCTGACAGCAAGCAATGTGCACAGCCTCCTTGTTCTGCTGGTTTTAAAAAGCAAAAGGCATTTGCAAGCAAAGCCGGCTACCATTCCTTGGCTCCTAGGAATGCACTGCTGCACTAAGAAAACCAAGGAGATGGTACCTCTTTGAATAAGAATGCAAGGACAGATGCACTGTGTCAAACCAAACCTTCAACTAACTCAGCATCCAACTGTTTCCAAAAACGGAGGTGAGGGAAGGCTGATACATGCAGCATTCAAAAATTGTTTTAAGTATTGCCCTGAAAAACCTAGTCTGACTCTGAAGCTGACCTTGCTTTGAGAAGCTGGCAGAAACAACCTCCAGAAGGTTCTTTTAGCCTATATTATTTCAGGACTCCAATCAATGGAGGCTTTTCTACCACTAAACTGACCACAGACTCTAACAAATTACAGCTCCTGCTACAGCCCTTGGAGGTTCTATGTCCTGTATTTCATTGGAAGAATAAATCCCCATTCTATTACACACTGTTACACAGTACAATACTACAGCTTTATTTCAGTTTTGTGTACCAAACACTAAAACTTTATCAGTTAAAACTAAATATCAAATTCAGCACTGTTACAAGGGTGATGATGCATAGAAGAAAAACAACACTTCCTATATGAGGTCTTGTTTTAAACAGTTAAGTAGAGTTGTTAGATTTTTTTCCAATCACAGTTCTACAAAGAAAGGTTAATAAGGCACAAGGCAAAAAATATGTCTTTTACTGCCCAGTCTGTATTATAAAATTCTGAATTCGATCTGTGTGAATCAAATCTCTGTTCTTGACAGCTTTTGCCACTTTTGCCTTTTTATGGATGGGTTTGACACAGTTGAGTAGAGTGAAGCTCAAAAGTAAAAGGTCTTTAACCTTCTCAAATACAAATTGACTACCTTTGTCATAGAAATGTGGAATCACCAACAACTCGTGACCAAAACACAAAACTTGAAAACCTAGTGTTGCATTTCCATTCCACAGACATCTTTTGAAATATCTTGAAATTAGTACAGTGAATTTGTTCAACAAAAATAAAAATAAGTTTCTTGTTTCCCGAAATGATGAGAGAATAATAAAACGGTGCTTTTACTAGAAGCTTTTATCCAGGCAAAAGAGCCTGATAAAAAGCTGATGATGGAGAGGCTATGTCTGGAACCACTGGGAATCAGGACCCACCCTGCAAGAGTCAGGCTTTGCTCAGGTATAGTAGTGACTTTGCAGAAAAGATCTTCAAAGGTAAACAGCATTTAAACAGCTGAACTGGCTGTGCTTCTTGTAAGGGGAGAGGAAGGCCAGAGCTAATGGTTATGTCATCCACAGTGAACAGATTTTCAACAGGTTGTGCACAGAAAGTGTCCTGCTACCTTTGCTTGGCCACTCAGGATCAAGGCTGCTGCTCCCATTAAGCCACAGACTTAATGCTTCTCTAATATTGGAAATATCACTTAAAGTGACAGTGGGAAAAAAATGCAGCAAATATCCTCTTCTTCCAGTGTAGAAGATGCTGTAATTGAGAGTTTAAAACCAGATCTCCTTCAAGAACTTCATCTCTCTCTATGAATAGAAGTGACTCATAAATAAGTATTCTTATCTGCTTTGAATTGCTTAGTCAAGTTTCATGCTTTGAACTTCTTACTCAAATTCAGGTAAATTAACTCACAAGGCAAATCAAACTGAACACTGTATACCACATAAAATTGTGTGAAAAACACTTCAGCAGTGAAAACAAAATATTTGCAGGGGATGAGAGGAAGGGGGAAGTGAAATGGGCTTGACTCACATGAATATAGATTTTTATTTGTCTGGCTGAAATAAAAACTTAAAATTTAAACACAGTCATTTTTTAAAGATCTGGTTCTTAACCTGAAAGAAAATCTTACAATAACAGCTGCTTTTAAGCAATTTAAAGAAATCATACTCAGCAGACTGTGAATTAAAAAGAGGATACGGCTTTAGAGCTTTTTGTTTCTTCATTGGGGATTTTTCTTTAATACCTTTAGTGTATAACTCTGTGTTCTGTTCCCAGTTGCCTGTCCAGGGAAAGGAGCTCTGAATTCTTCTGTTGGAAGGTTTGAGGAGGATCATCACATATTCAATACAATTATAAATTTAGCATCATCTTCCTTTAAATTCCCCTGGTACAAAAAGAGTTTATTGCCTTTGAATAATTTTTGCACAATTTATGAAGAATTTAAAAGAGAAAAAAAGGACCATGTTTGCATGGTTAAGAACTCCAAGGGAGCAATCTCAAAGTCATGTTCACATCTTGATACATGAATAAAATCCAAGGTACTCCCACCTTTCATCAAGTCCCTCTATCACTAGTTCACCAATCAAGTTCACTAGTATTGCTAAGGATTTTTTCTTATTTTAATACTTCCCTTTTTTCAGGAAAACACTGGATATGTAAATATTTGGAATAATCTCATCACATTTTTTAGTAAATTAATTATCAAACGTATTTTGCCTGGCCCTAGGTAGTAGTAACACAATTGATCAATTTTATATTAATAAAAGCTATATTTGAACTAATCATAAGCTACAGCCAGAATCTGACTCTGAACTTTCACTCTATTTTGCCTTGTAAAAATTGAATGCTGAAATATGAATGACTTCTGGGAAACCTTTGTGCAGCAACTGGCAGTGCTAAAGAGAGAAAAAGCATATGACAAATTTTGACATCAGGACTGTCTTTTGAATTGTGTTTTCATTGACTTTAGGTACCAGGAGATTCTGGCACTGCTGAGAGAAAGAACCCTCTGTTACCATTGTATCAAATCATGGTCAGAAAACTGTACAAAAGCAGACGGTCTTGTCTTTCTCTTGTTCGCTTCTGTCTTTGTGAGCATTTTCTTCTTACTCTTTGTTTTTTCCTTTGATGTTAGAAGACAGCTTTTCTACTCCTTTGGTAAAATAAAGTTTGGGAGCTGCTCTTTCATCTCAAATATCATTATTTGTGACATTTCAGCAAGAAGTAGAAGGTTTGTGACTTTTTGTAAATACAGAATCGAGGACTTAGGCATGAAATTTTATCTCCAAATTTATTATTCACCACACTGTACCTCTAATGTATGTTTATCCCAGTTGGGGATATCATGCTCGTGTGCCATCATTAGGTGACTTTGCAAATTCTGAGTCTTGTTCAAAGCCCAGAAAATTATATGAGGAAATTTTGTGTTATTTCCAGCCTATAAAGTGTGAAGAGAAAGCTAAAGCTTTGCTAAAGAGATTAAAACCTTTTGCTTTTAAAATCAATGGCAAAACTCTCTCAAACTCCTGTGGATCCAGGATTTTCTTCAGACCTTAAACACCTGCTTTGAAATGGTTGAATTTCGTCACCTACACCTTGTGATTGTACCCAAGTCTCATATTAGTCACATTTCCATTATCAGGATACCAGTATTTTTGCATCAGAGAATGCAACTTCATCAAAACCAAAATATGTTAAACACTTGGCATTTTTTACCTGAAAAGTGTTCTCCAGTTTTGAGAATGCTTCAGCTAACTTTATTTCAGATGACAAAAATGTTATTTCTGTTGAATTTAAGACTCAATTTGATCTTTTCATAAATAAATTTACAGTCTTAGTTTTAAAATTTAATCTTAATTTCCATTTTTAGTCTTATTTTAAATATAATCTATATGATAATGCCTTATTATTGTCAACAACAAGCACACTGTTGCTTTCAAATCACTTATTTTTTTTTAATACTGTGCCTGGAAATATTAAGAGAAAATGGAAACAGATATCTGACTGCTCCCATATGAAGGAGAGGAAGGAGCAAGAGAGAGAAATCATGAAGGCTATACTGACAACCAGCCACACTTCTAAGAAGAAAATAGATGAGGACTCTAGGACACTGATGAATTCATGCTACCAATTTCACCCAATCAATATAATTGTGACTTTGATAAGTAAATCACCAAAGACATATCACTCAGCAGAGTACAATTTCCAGAGACTTCTTATTAGACTTCAAGCAATTTTAATTAAAAAAAAAAACCAACCTTATTTTAATGTTCTTGTAAAACTTGAATATCCAAATAGTGGAAATTATTGTGACTCCAAAGTCATACCTTCTGCTCATGCATTTTAAATACAATTTATGGCCCAATTTTTCATGTGAAACATGGAGGGAAATATTGTCTTAAGAGAAAAGAATGCTTATACTGTTTATTAATTGGTGGGGAGAGGGTGTAAGTGTTGTCTCATGATGGTTAAAAGTTAATTACTAACATGGCAGAAATGGCATGAATTAAAGACACTGTGCATGAAGCTGAGAGAACACACCAATTCAGAAATTATGGAACAAATTCCAGGCTTTGTTTTCTAATAAGGACAAAAAATTATGTTTGATTTTAGTTGCTCAGCATTTCTAGCACAGTTATGTGAAGCTCAGAGTTTGTTTGTTCACCAAGTCAGAATAGAAATGTGACACAACAGAGAACAATGCCTCTCAAACTCTGGCAGAAGAGATTTTAGTTCACTTTAAAGCCTAACTGTCATCTCTCTTTGACATTCTTTGCAAAATGGCAAAGAATCACCACACAGAAAACATGACATCAAACACCAGAGAGCAAAGTTTTCACATTGCCTTGGCAAGATGCACAGGAAAGAGAATCTGAAATATAAAATACATGTCTGAATTACAGTAAAACTTGGATAGCTTGTATATTTGGAAGTGAGGAACATATTTTAAATGGCTATACCTAAAATTGTCTGCATCCTCTCACTTTAAACTTCCCAAAACTTTCAGCTGTCAAACTGAAAGTCCATTTGTCCAAAGATGACAAAAATTTACCATGCAAAGCTGAATGCTTTAACATGTTGATTTTTAAGACTGCTCTTAGGGGAAAATCTATTCTCCCTTTCATTTAAAAAGCAAACAAATAAACAGAATCAAGGAAAAACTGACCCAGTTTGTGCAAATCTTTAGCAAACTGTGGTAAAATGTTAAAGTTTGGCAGGAAGATGGAATTTAGGAAATGAGAGATGCTTTATAGATTCTCAGGGAAAATTAGTTTCAGTTTAGCAGGGTGATGAGCACTTTAAAAGTGGAGTTTATTAATATTTTTATAACAATGTTTTTGCAACAGTCCAAGGATGTAAACAGAACATTTTGAAATGCACAAAGAAATTGAATCTAGAATTTTGATTTGAGCTACAGCCTAATAGAAGTCACTTTTCATGTAATGCAGGCTTTTTAGGACAGAGATTTTCAATGGTATTATTTAATATTCTAGTTATTTTATGAGATACTACAGTACTGTATAACAAATTGACTTCATTGATTGGGCCTTTTAATGCAGTTGAAATTTATATTAAATTATCATGGTGCAATGCAGAGAACAATTATACATGACACTTAGAATCTGGGTATGGAAAAGTAGTGTAAACTCTTTTTACTGACTTTGCCTGTCAATGAAATATTGTTCCCTAACAAATATTTAGAAGTGTTTTCTTCAAATTTTTTTCCTTTTTTATATCATTTATGAAGTAGTTTTAAAAACTTGATCTCACTTCTAGCCCCAAAACTATTCATCTGAAAGTCTCCCCAGTTTGATTCACCACTTTTGAAGGTGGTTTGTCTGGTTTGGGGTCCATGAGACAGCAGTTATAGTTAAGTCAAAATCACAGTTTTCAGTTTTGGAAGAAACATTATCCAGACATTTTTATTCTTGGTGTGAGATCTCAGCTTTAATGACTTCAATTAAAAAGCACCCATTGATTTGGAGGGAATATAGGATTCACCTCTTTTGTGCAACAATCAGATGAATAAAGAAAATACTCTGTTGTGATGACTGAACTTCTTTATCCAATGTGTAACTCTCTGCCTTCAGTACACCCAGAAAAAAAGGCACTGACCACTGTAGTTTTACCAACACAATACTCACTTCACTACAGTTCCTCTTATATTTTTTTACAAAATAACGATTATTCCAAGAGATTAATTTTTAAAAACAAAGACTACACAGTAAAGAGGATTTTATTATAAACT
>VZTB01016970.1:172574-211898 GCA_013397245.1 Thryothorus ludovicianus | reverse complement strand
CATATGACTTAGTGTTTTCCTTGGTTTTACCCTGGCATTTGGCCACCATGATTACCCTGCCACAAATTATTGTCTCTGTTTATTTTCTGATCACAGGCATNTATATAATTTTTAGAGAACTGAGGTGTGTATCTCTAAAGTTTTCAAGACAGATAATTATACTTATTTCTTGGTCCTTAAAAGTTAATGGTGAAATTCAAGTAGTAAGTGATCTGTATGTTTGTGACTGGGTTGCATGTCACGTGGAGGAAAGGTATATGAAGGGCAAAGTAGTAGCGAATTCAAGAAATCCCACAAGGAGATGCAGAAAAAGTGATTGGTACAAGCTGTTGCTTCTTGAATTCTGAATGGGTCCATCTGTGTAGCCCGAAGCATTGGAATGAGGTAAAGGGATAGTTGGAAAGTTCACATAACTTATTTAAAAATAAAAATAGCAGGTAATGGTAGAAATTAATAATTTCTTTTCCCAGATACACCAAGCAAATGACTTCTTTATGGAAATAAATGTGCAGCTTTGAAGAGAAAATAAGAAATTGATGCTAATCTCCAACACAGTAATGTCAGAGTTCAGATATGCATAGAGTTACTAACCAACTGATTTTCTGAAATGAAGCAGTGGATGAATTTCAGAGATATTTATTTTTAAATTGAGTTGTCAGTTCACTGCCAATTCATAAAACCAACTCTGCTGTGATATCAACTCATCACAAAATAAGCTGACAGACTGTACCATATTTTTACAGTGAATCATTTAAACCATGAATCATTCATAGCTTTACACAGGTGTTGAAAATACTGAAAACCTGCTGTCATGCTAGACAAGCCTGGCACATGCTTTCCACAAGTGATGGGTTCTTCTTTGCAGAACAGATCAGCTTTTAATCCTATTAGGAAGAAAGAAAGACCAAGGAAGAAAAAAAAAAAAAGAGCTCAGTTCTTCATCCCTTCCTTTACCCTTTTACTCCCCCGATTTTTGGTGATATTATCTTGACCATTATAAATGGAAAGATGAGAAAAAATATTTTGTTTCTATGTTGCATTTGTTTCTGCTTTTGTTCCATTGACAGACAAATATAATCCATGTTGTTCCAAATGATGTAAGTCTTGATACAAAGAATATGTTACAGTGCTCATTCTGAATTAGCCCCAGAATGTCATTCTGTTGCTGTATGTATTTGTAGATGATTTGTTGTATCCATCAAAATAATCCAAGGAATCTGGGCATTAGTGCAAAAGGCAGCAGCAAATTATAGGCTAGCCTTGCAGCTTCAGCAAAACTTGCAGCAAGCCTATCATGAGGCGGTCTGCAAATTGCTTTATTCCTTGCCTTAAATAAGACTAGAGAAACAGATTGCAAATGAAAATTAAAATACCCACCTGAACTGATGAGAATGTTGAGGGGCCTGGTTAGCATGCACTGCATTAAGTGGCTGGTGATGTTCTGGGAATCACGGATTCTGTGTCAACATATCTGTAAAATGAGTTAATGAGCCAGGGGACAGGATGTAACCATTTCACACATGATTAGGCAGGCTGTCCTTGTAAAGGAGTGCTCACCCCATCCCTGGGGATTGCTCTGCCTGCCAGTTTCCCTGCCTACCTGTGACTGGATCAGGCAGATGTGTAGGTCAAAAGAGGAAATGCTTTAGGCCCGTTTTATACCATCCAGGAGTAAAAATTTGTGATAAGGCTGGCTGCTTTCACCCTTAGGCACTTAGCTCTCAGGTGCTTTGGCATCTGGCAAAATTCTCCTACAGTACCTGTTCATTGCAGAGGAGTTTTGCTACAGCAGATCCTTCAGTAAAGCTGCGACAGAGAGGGACAACAGCCAAGGTGAAGACCACTCCCTCAGGAATGACCCAGCTTGGGATTCATAGCCTCAAATCTCTGTTGGAGCCAGGTGCCTGAGCCAAAACACTGCAGTAAGCTCCCCTCTCTCCTTCTTCCCAGCTTGTCAGCAGAGCACTCATGGAGCTCTTGCAGGACATGCAGGTTCATTTCCAGCTGTCTCATCACAATGTGTGGGGAGCCTTGAGACTGCCTCAGGGTATAAGGAGTAAGTAGGGCATGCTTCCAGCCCCTCATGTTAAAGTTGTTCCAGTTTACTTGATATAGTTAATTATTCATTCAGACAGCAGAAATGAAGTGGGTAAGAGAGAGGGAGGGACATCCTTTCTTTGCATGTAAGCTGAGTAATATTGACCAATATTAGCAATATTGACCAGAATGAAGGGGAGACCTGAGGCTCAGACACTGTCAATTGATATTTTTCTTCTCAAGTGAATATGAGAAGGGGGTGGAACTTAACCTTCAATGCTTGACAGAATAGTACTCTGTGACTGGTGGCAATAAGGAAACTATAATCCACCACTGAATGTTTTGTGTTGACTCTCTCCATAAGGTATCTTCCAAGAATGTGTCCTGCCTGACTATAGCTGACAAATGCAGGTAAATAACCCACTGGTCCAAACAGAGTAGTCACATGGAGGAGCTATGGAGCCACTCTGCACTGGTAAGGATAAGAAACCTCCAACAATTCCCAGAACTAGATGAACTTGCAGAAAAAAGGCCCAAGAGGTGCCTGAGGTGTTTTGAAGTTATACAGCAGCTGAGTTTCTGAGATCTGAATGTTGGACTTGAAAGTCTAAAGGCTTTAATGATCTAAAATGTTAATTAGCACATCTGTATAACTGAATAGCAATGCCCTCTTTTTTCCCTAGGCTCTTTACAGATCTAATTCAGAACAATCATAGACTTGGAAAAAATGCCCTTTGTTTCCTATGAAAGTAATATGTCCACTCTGCTCAAATCCAGTTTCTTCCAACAGAAATTGTGCATCAAGGACTCTCCTCTGATATAGAATCTTCTTTGAGCTTCCAAAATACCATACTGATTGTTTATATGCTGGAGACACTTTTTGTCTTTGGCTCTACTGTTGTGTGTTCAGATTGACCATTTAGAAGTGGCCTACAGGGATTTGGTAGAGTAATCTAAGAGTTTCTTTACACATAGATTGACTTCATAACTTTAGTTAATTTGGATAATTTTCTTTGAATTTAAAGCTGATTTAATTTAAAGCTCTTTAAAGCTCTGAGCAGACACAATTTAAAATATATATTACAGAATTCAGATTAGCTTTCCCTTAGAGTTCTTGTGTACAAAACTAGAAAAAAAATTTATTATTGGGAGGTAACTGGATTCTGCAGTGAGGAGCACTTCATTGAAAGGAGAAGGACGACCAAAACCTGCAATAGTTAGATATCTCAAAATTATTTAAATAATAGATAAAAACTTATATGTAATATACATAATGACTCATTAAGTTGTTGTGTCAGATTGTTATTTGGAATTCTAATTATTTTTCCAAATCATCATTTTGTCACAAATTTTTATATTAGCCAATTTGAAAAAAAAACAGTGTTTCAATGTGCCGGTAGGGATTAACTATTTTGATGGACAATCAAAGAAGCAGATGCATTGCTGCAGAGTGAAAGTCCTCTGATCTGATCATGGCTGCACTTTTTTATCCAATAAGACATTGTCCCTACTGCCAATAGCCTGTGACCAAAGCAGAGGAAGAATGAGGACTTTTCATTACAGCAGAAAAGAAAGTAGGTGATTTACTCAATGTCATAAACACAGCTAATTGGCAGGGAAAGGAACTAAATCCAAAGCTAAATCTCCTACACTGATGGCAGGGATCTTGGCCAACAACCTGATCTTGGAAATGGTTTGTATTTGAAAATGGCTTATATAGTAATCATTATCATTGTAAAGATCAGTTGAATAGGTTTTTGTGTATAATTAGTGTTACACTTGCCAAGAACATCTTCTACTATCACTGATAACATTTTGAAGGTCCTCGTTTAAATTCCAGCCATATGTTTTACCTTGGTAATGAATTCCACAGTGAAGAAATATTGATTTAGGATTGCTTTAATTTGCATTGTTGCCCGCTTTAACTTGTGTAATATGAGCTTTCTCATCCAGATATGTTTAGATATTTGCTTGGCTTTTTAATGCCTCCTTATGCTACATAATCTGAATCCTGATATAGTAATAAACATCATTCTTGAACACCTCTGGAATTGTTCCCTAGTAGCAATTAGAAGATTTCTTCAGAAGTAAAAAGTGAGCAATTTTCCCCAAAAATGGGCACATCTATGTTCAAACCATGTATTTTTATATTATACCTGGCCTTGTTGTAGCAGAGTAAGCAGTTTAAGTGACCAAAGAGAATTAGGAAGGACATAATTGGAAGGCAGGAGAGAGATTTGCCCTTGGCAGCAGAGAGCAGCAGAACTACCTGGAGCATTGCTTAAGAACAGACTGTGAGCCTGGTGGTGGATTGTGGGTTGGGATTAGAAGGAAGACAACATGAGTGACATTGCTGTTGGTTTCTCCTAAAGACACCCTGATCAGGAAAAAGTAGATGAAGCTTTTTACAGACAACTGAAGGCTTCATGTTCTCAGGCCTTCATCTTCATGGGGAACTGTAGTCATCTTATTATCTACCACTGGATTTCTGACTCCATTGATAACAGCATCTTAACAGAGGTAATAAAGAAGTCAGTGAGGGGAGGTGTTCTGCTGGACCTAATGTCTATAACAAGAACAAATCATTTGCTGATATGAAGGCTTGGGGGCCACTGTGGCTCCAGTGATTGCATGATGGTGGAAATCAGGATGCTGAGGGAGAAGTACAGGGCAAATAGAAAAACAACACTAACAGGATAAGCAGATCTAGTCCACTCAGGGACCTGCTGGAAAACTCCTGTGGGATACAGTCCTGGAAGAGTAGGGGTAGAGGTGAGATGATTGTTTAAACTCAAGGATTGTCCTTCCTGATAAGCAAAAATCAAAGGCCTGAATGAATGAGGAAGGATTCCTAGCTTATCTACAGCATGAAAGAAAGCACACAAAAGATGTTCTGTAGGATCAGATCATCTAAGGGGAACATTATCTGAGTGCACGGGGATGGGTTTTGGAAAAGTTTTGTCTATACTGGTAAGATCTGCCATCAGGAATTCCAGGTCCCTGATACCAGTGGAAAAGTTTGGAGCAAGACTTACTTTTGGTGGAGGAAGATTGTATTAGAGAGTGCTTAAACAAATTGGACAGACCATGGAACCTGGGGTAATACATACAGAGTTGGTGGATGTCAAGGAAGGCTACTCATGAGTATCTTTGAGAGATCTTAGCAGTCAGGAAATGTTTCCTACAACTGGAGGGAAGCAAATACCATGAGTATCTTCAAAAAGAGAAAGAAGGAGGAACCAGGGAATTACAGGCTAGCCAGCCTCATCCAGGTGTATGGAAGGTGAAAGAAAAAAGATTCAGAAAAATATTTTCACATATATTAAGGACAAGAGTTGGGTGTAATTACAATGAATTTACAAAGGGTAAATCATGCCTCACCAACCTGATAGTCTGCTATGATGAGATGCCTGAGGAGGAGGAGATGGGTGAGTCTAGTAGTAGTCATCTTTGCATCTTCACCTGCTTTATGTGAGTACCAAAGAGCTGCATTTACATCGTTGTAGATATGGTCAATGTAGGATCAGCATAAGTTTTATAACACCAACCAAGGACAGTGGAAAATTCTTTGATGATTGCCATTGAAATGCAATTACCCCAAATCCAAGAGATGTCTTATCCCTTGGATTTATCCTTCAGATAGCTAGTTCACTTGCATTATACCAGACTAGTAAGAGGGTAGAAGAAAACTGAGAAACTGTAAACCAAGAAACCAGGTACAAGTACTGGGAAGATCTTTCAGAAACATGAGAAGCTTGAGTGAGTCAAAACAACAAGCATACTTCTTTTTCTGCCCATGGCTTAATTGAGGGACCAGTCAGCAATGAAGGAATACACTGAGAAAGGAAAGAGTAAAAGTGTGCTTTATTGAAAAGGCCACCTGGAATAATTCTCGACCTCTTGGAAGTGTCTGAATTAATTTCAAATGCAATTGAGGATATAGAGGAGAATTGTGTGCTGACATTTTTTATCTTGAATAGACTTCTGCAGTTCCTCTCCTGGCTCCATTAGACAGAAAGGTTTTTGCAATTCACACAAAAGTTGTCTATCTGTTGGCTTCAAGTATCAGTAGTTTCTGAACAATGAATTACAAACCCAGAAAGCTGGAGAGAATATTTAACATGAGGAGAAATTTCTAGTTGTGGAAAGAAGGAATATCTTCCTTAGACCAACAGTAGTCTATGTTGGAGGGAGCCTATAGAGTCTGTGCCCTTGAATTTTTCTAAAAACAAAAGAAAACAAGAGAACTTCTGTGTGAACAGATCAAAGCAAGTTGCAGAGTTTGTGCACTGTACAAAGGGTGTCTCTAACACAGTCAATGTGATGAATTCCTCCATTTATAATGAAAATCAATTGGTTGATTTAGTTCATCAAAGCACATTTTGCTTGAGCTCCTACTCCAAAAGATTCCTATTCTGAGAAATGAAGAATTGCATTGTAATGTAGTCATCATTTACTTTCACACAGTTGGGAAGCCTTGTGGAATTCAATCAAAATCTGTTTCTTGGCTGTGGTCTGATTAAGTAATTTGATCTCCATCTCCTTACCTGAGAAGCTTCTAAAAGATTCTTGATTTAAAATTGTTCACTTATTTTTTGTGTTTTGATGGCAGTGTTTTCCCACATTCTCTTGCATTTTTACTTCCATTGCTTTACATTTGGTTTCTGACTTTTACTTTTTCTTTCCCTTATCTTCTGTAAAGCATCATTTCAGGAAGGAATATTTGTTTCTCCAGTACCTTTAGCAGAGTTAATAGATCACAGTAATATATTTATGTCTTGAGAACTCTGTCACCACAACGGTACATGGAAATTTGGTCTTTAAGATGTGGTCATATAATCTGTCCTTCTGGATATGCACCAAGACTGACAAGCCTGAATCTCATCAAAGGTTCAACTGGTTGTCTACTGTCTTGCTAAGACAAAATAGAATATGAAAATGGGAAAGAAAAATACATTACAAGACAAACTTTCCTTAGGGGAGTGTCTACTATCTGCCCCTTCAACTATAATGGTCTAAATGGAAATTTGTGTAGGTTAGTTACCTTGTTGGCAATAGATTGAAAGAAAACAAAGTGAAATGAAATCCACAACTGTATAAATATTTAGGTGCCTTTTTTTCAAAACTTTGAAGTTTTCAGACTGCACTGTAAAGAAATATAAAATAAACATTTCCAGCTAAAATATGATATGGGTCTACAGTAATTTTATTCTGACCAGTCCTATCATCTTTTCAGTGTCATTACTAAGAGGCTTTGGAAAACATGTGAAAAGACAGAAATGGGGCAACAGTTTTCATTTTAAAATATCTTGTTCTTTATTTTTTGCTTTCATTGGAAAACCCAGTTTTAAATGCTAAAAGACAGTCACACTACAGTTTCATTAGTTACTTGAGGTAAAATGGGACACTAAACAGGTTAAACTTTTAAATTAATTTTTTGTCCCTTCCCCAATTTCTGCTGGATTACCTGCTACCTATTTTGTGAGCAACGATAACTGAATAATGATAGCAGTTTTCTCACACTGCATAGTCAAAAATATCCCTCGTAGTTGAGGCTGTTGGTGTTATGATATTGCCTTCTGAAGGCTGACCTGGAACAGAGACTAGACAGAGCTAGAGGAAAAAGTAGATATTTATTAAAAGACCTCAACGGGTACACCTGGGCTGCACAATAGTCCATCTGGACTGCACCCAAAATGGTCACAAAATGGACAATGGATCATGGGGTCCCACACTTTTATAAATTTTGGTCCATTAGCATATTAGAATCAATTGTTCAACCATAGTTTCAGGCTATCAAGCTCCATCCTCCTGGTTTTTTCTTCTCACTTCACTGTTGTTTTTGTTCTTGGGCCTGAAAAGTTGTCCTTGGTATCGAGCTAGAGAAGGAATGGTTTTGTCTCTCTACTCTGTGAAGAGAAATCTAATATGTCGCATTTAATATGAAACCTAAAGCTACCCACTAAAACAGGCCAGGATCTAAAAAATATGATCAATGGGACTTCTTTTGGGACGCTGTATATCCAGGAAGGTGGAGCATGCTCTGATGGTGAGAGAGCAACCCTGCTGTAAGACAGGCTTTGCCCCAGCACACAATTTGAGTGTGCTTGCAGGACACCCCACAGTGAATCTGCCCCATCTCCTTTGCCTCCGCTTGCTCTGCACTGAGTGGTCTCTGTGTTTGAAGAGCACTTTGAGATATTAGAAGTCAAATAAAAGTAATAGTTTATGATGAACCCTCTCCCCCACTTCCCTGGAGACTTGGAAAAATAATACATCAGTACAGAGATGACTCTTCCATATCTGCAGATAGATTCTGCTCTGACAATTGGCAAACCTGGCTCAGTAAGCACCCTATCTGGGAAGTCATTTAAAAAACTCATGAAGTGAAAAATTCAGGCATAGACTCTAAAATGCAGTGGATGTGCCTTATTCTGCCACCAGATGAGGAAGAACAGCAATCGAGTGCTGGCTCCTAAGTGCCACAGCCTCATGGTCCCTTGCAGCGGCAGAAGACAAAGAAGACACAGTTTCACAGATCCCAGAGCTACTCTTCATTAAGGTCAAAGGAGTTTATCTTTCTGTCTCCAGACAAGTCTGCTGCAAGAAATTTTATTTACTCTTACCTCACAGACCTGGTGAGAATTGAGACTGTGTCAATTAGTCTATTGAACTGGATCCTTCAGCACTTTATTGTGACTTTGTTGAAATGACCCTTCTCAGTAAGAGCTGCAGAACTGAGCCCTCTTATTGATGGGAAGACTTATTTTTCATGGGCATTTAAAAATGTGCTTATAAGTTGCCTGGGAATGATTTATAGCACTGACTGGACCAAGTACATTTCAATACTAATGCATAAATCTTCTAACAACTAAGCTATCTACAGAGTCATAGGCAGAAAGGAGTGTCTTCCTTCTCTAAAATGAAAAAAGTGTTTGGAACAATGCCCACAGTTAAATCTTGCTCACACTTTGATCTCATGTGAAGAAATTTAATGGGATTTATTTTCCTTGACTTTGAAAGTGTTCATATATGTTTTAAAAAGACCAATGATAAAACTTGCTCACAAAATTCCGGGAATAAACATGTACTCTGAATTAGGGCAATGGTGAGAGTCATTTTATTATAATAACATTAAACAAAGCATGTTACAGTAAAGAAAACAATGTTGTACTTGCAATCACTGACTGAATCTGTTCTACTGTTTTTCTACCTGCTAAATTTGTCACTGCCATTTCAGAAGAAAAAAAATTCTGCGCATCTTCAGTGGTTGTTGGTACTTTTAATATATTTACATATAATTTATTTATTATGAATGCTAAAAAATGTATAGAAAAATTTTAAATTTATTCAAATATCCCACTCTTAGGATGACATACGTCTTTTGTTGATAGGAACAAAAAATATTCATATTTAAAAAAACTTTTCCGAATCCTTTTCCATAATTTCCATATATATTATAGTGTATATTTATATACTGAACATTGACCCTTTATGTGCACCAGAGTGTGACTTTCAAGCCAGTCAGTTACACAAATCTAAATGTCTTCACAGTTGGGGTTTTTCATCTAAAATTATTTATTATCTCTGATAATTTTAGCCCAAATTTCTACCTTTTAATCCAGGCTGTGTTTTTATGAAGCAATTAGTTTGGTGAATAAAATAAATAAGTAAATAATCAAGTATTTTTTAATAAGTCTATCCATTTACACTATGCAAAATTTGTTCAGGTAATCATATAGCTAATTCTAAAGATTAAATGGTTAGTAATAAATTCATCTGCAAACTTGAATTATAATCCTACATATTAGCAGTGTCTTAATAGGTACAACAGCCAAAGGAAATAAAATGGGGAAATAATTGTCTGTCAACATGATTTATTTTTCTGTCTCTAACAAGAAACGTGTAGCACTGTCTCATTAAGTGACTAAACAGGGGACCGTGAGCTTCCTTATATATTCATCATTGTCACCTGGGCTCATCTGATTATCACTTTCAGTCGTCTGATCTCAACATGCAATGTGCAGTGCAGAGAATTTCAGAAGGGCAGAAACCATACTTATGTAAGTACTAGAAACAGGGCCTGATGCTCCTTTACCTCTAGATGCAGCCAAGAAGCGACAAGTATAATTATAATTCTAGAGCGTATAAAATATGAAGTATTTGCAAGTGGGCATTGTTATAATTTAAGCAGTGATTGAGATTAATTAATGCCTTAATATATGTCTGTTAACGTGTCTAGCAGGTTTGGAGAATCACCACTTTTCCTAAATCACTTGCATCTTTAAATATGGGATCTTTTTGTCCCCTTTTGACCCAGGACACCTTTTTAAAATTAAAAGGCAGCAGTAGCTTCATCTCCAGTTTCCCCGTGTGACAAGAGTAGTCCCTTCCTACTTGTTAATGTAGACAAGTAAAGGAGAAATGGACCCAATTCTGCCACCATGTTGATAATCTAGCAAAGTTTATGCAGTCTATCCATTTTTGTAAGCGCTGCTTTATTGTGGTGATTAACTCATCATGTTACAGTCATCTTCTCCATGTGAAAACAGTTGTAGAAAAAATGTTAATACATTATGCCCTCAATATCTTATCTTGAAGGCAGTAATCCTTTTTTGTTCCCTTTTTTCTTTTTTTTTCTTTTTTTTTTTTATCCTTTGGCCTCTGGAGACTCCAAGAAGTATATGCATTTAGATCTTTGAGTATTTGTCTTTGGGTGGCAGCAACTTTCACCAAGTTTATGGAGTGATGAGACTTTTGCAACCTGGCTCTGTCCTTGTCAATTCTGGAAGATGGACAGAATGCAGTTGCATTGGTCTTTTGACATACAATTACAGAACCATAGAATAACATAGTGGATCAGAAGTAACCTTTAAAGATCATCTAGTCCACCACTCCCTGCAAAGATATCTCTTACTATCTGAATATTTGCACCCTCCCTTTTGAGAACACAGGAGGTCATGAATTTTAAGATATGTATTTTTTTCTGGGGTACTATTGTGGTCCATATACCTTTCCAGACATTCTCAGTGTTTAATACTCAAGCACCCTCAGTAGATACCCATTTAGGGCCATAACCCCAAGCTTTTCCCACTTTTATTTTGCCTTTGGGTTGCTGAGAGGTTGGGTTTTTTTTTTTACAGGGATAATATCACTGTTCCAGGTACCACCTTGGCTTGAGCACCCATGTCCAACTTAAAATTAAAAAAAAGTCCCATTTGTTTTCAGACTGACAGTTCATTCATCTTCTGCTGCTGCCTTGGCCATTACTGCAATGAGGAACAGCTCTGAGCTAATGGCTCTGTAGTCATCCTCTTTGTCCTTGGTATCTATCCATATTCTGCAGGTACTTGCAACCCTTGGCAATATGATAAAATCCACTACACTTCCATCTTCTTCCAAAAACTATCAATTACAGTGATGGGTGTTGTTTGCTACAGGATGTACATGTTCATGTGCTGCCTTTTTAGGCTGCCAGCTTCCTGTTACTGGTTCTTTCACTGAAATATTTTAACTTCTGTGCAGGATCATCAGCTCCACTCTATAAGAATCACTCTGGATAGTGATTTTCCCTTTTTCAGTTTCTATGAGTTGTTTTGTAAGAAATGAATAGTCCTTAGTTTTCACAAATGTTTTTGTGGTTTGACTATTGTCATAGCCATGGTCTGACCTTTTATTTCAGGTACCTCTAGCAGTGTAAGAAAATTATTTTCCACCTCAGATCCATCAATACATCTTCAAATATTCATCTTAGGTTGACTCTTTGAACATGTGTCATTCTTATTTAAAAATGTATGAAGTACATCAGAGTTCAGTGTTTCAATTGGCTTCTTTTACTGCTATAAGGCACTTCAAACATTAAGTTTGTCATAACTAAAGCCACTTCCTGGCTGTTACTTCTTTTTGCCTAACACATGTTGCTTACAGATAATGGTGTGTTCCAGCCGTATTTCACCTCTGGTAGGATTACAAACCACTCCCTTCTCCACCTACTTTGTTTTATTCCCACTGTCACACCCTGGGTCAACAATCACTCCTAGCCAGTAACTCCAGCAACAGGCTGCTCCCTGGTGAGTGAGACCAATATATTAATTTTGAACTATGTTTAAATTAAAAGCAGGAAAAATATTAAATTAAATGAGAAAAGCTGTATCTGAAACTATAGAAAATACTTTGAAAAATAAAAGAGAAAGCATCAACGTTCCACTGTAAAACACTGCCATGTACTTATATCTTGTTTACTGATTGCAGTTATGTAAGATAGTAAAACTAGAAAGGTAGAGTAAGTGGTTATAATCATATTTCTGACTATGAGGCAGCTTTTCCCATAAGAAACAAATTCTTGACATAGATAGTAATTGCAAATTATACATGGTAGGGTGATAGGAAAGGAAACATGAACAATTCAGAATTTTTCTGAGCACTGAGGTTATGCAAAAATTTTTTTAGGCAGCAAATATAAAACCAACAAAAGAAAATGCAATTTCAAGTAAGATAAATTTTCAAGAATTCAGTGCCACTGGGAACTCAAGAAGATTTGATATATTCACAGAAAATAGCTTGGTTAACAGTTGTCTATTAAGCATGATTATCTGGATACAACCTTTGACTAGGAGTAGTCTTCATCCACAGTTAGATCAGGGGAACTGTTTCTAGGCTCTAATTATTTCATTACCAAACTGATATTTTTGTTAAGATATGTGATGCCCATGATCATTGAAATAAGGTCTGAGGTTATATCAATGCAGACTAAAGGGCTGAGCACCTGTTCCTTCTTCACATGTCTGTAGTCCAGCATTGTATAACTCTGGGTGAGGTATGTGGGGTGTCATCACAAGATTTTTTAATTACAAGAAAACTGTCCACCATACAAAAAAATTAATGGCTGAAACTCTGAAGCTGACTATGAATACAGTTTTATTGATCTGACTAAGGCACAAATAGGGATGAAAAATTAAAAACCAAAGATATTTTTAATAGAAAATCTCTTTGCCAGTACTATGGGTGAACATTTTTTGTTAAATAAATTTACAGCATTTAAATAGGCCAGGTTTGGATTAATTGCTAGTAGCATTTTATATCTGAATGAAAGATTCTAATGTTATGTTTTAATTTATGATATAAATACTCTTTCAAATTCAAAAAGTAATGCATACTGAATGCAGCATACAATCAAAATTTAATTGGGATAAATATATTCAAGATTAATTATTATGACAGTTTTGTTTTAATGCATACTTATTTTATAAATGAAATGGTTGTTTAATTTTCACATTGTTATTATCTTTTGCTTTTCACAGTAATAGGCTTGACTTACCATAAATAGGCATTTTTAAAAAGAAAAAAAATTTGAACAAAACAGTGATTTTTTAACCTGCTCAGGTTTACATATTGCAGAAATGACAGGGGAGATATGGCTATAAGGATATTAGATAGGACATTACATAAGCTTAGCTTTGTAATTATCTAGTTAATGCCAGCTACTGGTTTTGTTTATTTTGATTATGATACAGACAATTAACTATCTTCCCAGTAAGTTCCAATCTAACTGAGTGTTAAGTCAATGGATAAGCCTGTAAACATAGCATATATTTGCAAGACACTTTGGGGCTTCTATATATAGAGTAGGCGAAGACTGGCTGACCTCATATCCTGTTTGTACATACCCTGACTTATACTGCAGATTGTTAAATTAATTTGCTAAAGAAACAGTTTTATTGGTTTTCTTATTTTTAAGCTATCTTTTCGAGGAAAATGAAAATGACAGTGACTTATCTTGGGTCTTCTGCATCAGGGTAATTGCAGACAAAAGCAGACTCTGTGCTATTAACTTCTTCAACGTTTGTACTAGAGAGTACTCCTCTCAACACTTCTCTGAGCAGGGTGTTGGGGCCAGGGACATAAATCTCATTATGAGAGCAATAAGTAACTGATTTTCAGTGTAATCTGCTGGAAAGGATATATTTTTACTTTAGGCAAGTATGCTGTTTGCTATGCTTTGAAAATATCCCAGATAACACTGAAAAAGATTTATCCAACCTCACTTTACTGTTAAACCAAAAATACATTTCTATACATCCTGCATCACGTAAAAGTTTTCATTTTGAGCAGTATGTCTTACAGAAGTTGCCATCTTGTTTCAATGTTTTTACTACATCAACTTCCCTTTTGGAACTTTTGGAACTGAAAATCTGTAGACCTTAATTTCAAATTGACTTCAACACGCAGCTGGATTTAGTTTAACATCAGCTATTAAATGTTTAAATTACACTTACTTCTTCTGAGCTCTGACTCTCAAGCATGTGGTGATGTCCAGCAGCAGCTTATTTCCAAAGCCCCTAATTCAGCAAACACAGCTCCCATTGGGCTCCTTTTCATGTTTCTTTTTCTCAGCAGTATGGGTCACCTTGCTTTTTCAGGCTCAGACAGATATCAGACACAGCACCCTATCAGGCAGCTCTTTATACCCAGTGACATGGCTGTTGTGACTCGTGACTGACTTTTTAACATGAATAGGACATGGGCATAAACTGGCAATAGTACAGTCTTTCAAAAGGGACTTTGAAAGTTAATAGAATTTCCTTCACAACTACATGAAGATTTTTTTGACCAAAAAGTGAACTACTCTGTGCTAAGCAAAGGGTGTGGTTGTTTACAAGTGGTATTCTAACCTAGAGTTAGTAAATTTCCCTTAAGGGCATCAGAAAATATAATGCTTTCTCTTTGAGCATATTGGATTCATTAAAGTAGCTTCTATTTTTAAGCTCTTAAGTATGAAAACATCTACCATCAAGTAGCTTCAGTTTGAACAATTCTGAAAAGCAAAGAAAGTGCTGGACTTGTGGAAAGAATGAAAGAAATGCTGGGAGTGGGTAAAAAGCATGCTAATACATCCCAGTTCCAACCCCCATGAATAGCAAAGATCTCTCTAACATATTTTATTTTTTTGTTCAGAGATAGAGGAAATCTCAGAGAAAAAGGAAATCTGGAAAACAAATGAAAGAAATAATTCTAAAAGACAGGATACTTCAGACCCTTGAGATACTCAGGAAACATTTCTAGTTATCATAGTATATTGTATAACTAAGAAAAGGCAGTGGCCTTGTTACTGGGTGGTCAGTTCTCACCCCATCGATCCTGATGAGCTATGCTTACTGTAATCACATTCCTCTCTCTGTATTTCTTTTTTCCAAATCAGTTGGAGAGGAAGAGAGCTTCTCTGAGTAAACAAGTGTGGTAAAATCTTGAGAAAAACTTGTAAAGTAGGAGCAAAAGGGGGAACAGTGCTGCGCTAGAATTCTGCCTCTTACCCTAGAAATGCACACCTCCTTGCCTCTCAGCTGCTACTCAGAACAGGGTACATGGAATATCTCAGAAAACTGGCTCTAGGAACAAGTTGCCACAAGGTCTAAACAAAAACACTGGCTGCTACCAAAAAAAGGTCCTGCCGTTACAGAAAATCTCATCTTGTCCTATGTTACATTCCTTGGATTCAAAGATGTACCAGACTGAAAATCTGGCAAAATACCCAAACTGTGCATGACATAATTTTAATTCATATGATTCGTTAGGTAGCTACAAAATCACACTCCAGGATCTCTTTTGCTCCGTTTGTATCATGCTGCTTTTTAATCTACCTACAACTACACAAAATTTGTTCTTGTGTAGTATATATTTTAAAAGGTTGAGTTTTTATTGATTCACCTACTCTGACTGTCTGAATAAAGAATATTCCCCAGAGCACAATAAGACACAGCAGAACATGGTACACAAGCCAGCTATTACAGACACTTGCCCTTAACTTAATTAGCAGACTGGCATGGTTGCTTCTCTTCTATCATTCCAAAGATAAAGGCTCAGTTCATGAAGAGGAGGATTGGACATGCAATATGCAAAATGTCATCTGCAGAATCAATGTTGAAAGGATGTGGCCCTTGCCAAAGGCAAACCAGAAATTAATATTTAACTCTTTCCCTCCAAAATTAATAAAAAAAGGTGAATAGACATAAAGCGTAAGTCCTGCCCAGTGATTACAATGATGTTACAATTCCTGTGGCAGTAAGTATTGTGCAGTTTTAAAAGAAGAAAGAACTTCAAAAGGCTAAAGAAATATAAAAGCTCTAACAAAACTTGCAATCAGTAAGGAGGAAGTCCCACAAAAGTGACCTGAGGATAACAAGGCTAACAGTTACTGTAAAACATTCTGAAAGTCAGTGAAACCCAATAGTCCTTGATAATAAAAAGGGCAACAAGTGAGTGTTAGGTCAAGGAAACTGGCAGCCAAAAGTACTTCAGGATACCAGACAGAAATCCAAATCAATAAAATCACAGAGTAATATGCAATTATAGACAAATCATTATAGGTAAATGCTCTGCATATCAACGTATAATTTGTGATGAAAGCAATTAAAGTGTTTTGAGGCAACAAAAGAATGTGGAATCCATTTCCTTTAGGCAAAAATGTCACATAAGTCAGTAAACATTACAAGACCCCTCTAAAAAGTATCTGACTGAAATGGCTGACTCACCCAGTACTACTCTTCCCTGACATGGTATAAAGTTTCTGAATTACTCTTTAGCCATCCTATATGTTTCAGGGTCTGGGCATCTGCTGGGCATGTGTCATCTGGCAGGGAAGAAGAGGTGGCTGCTGTTGTCCTCACAAACTTTAAAACATCATCATGTCTCAGTGGAAAAATAAATGTGCTCATGCTAAGTTATGATAGAACAAGTCTCAAAGCCAACTGGCAGGAAAACCTTCTGATGGCAGCTAGGAAGCCAGGCAAGCTGAGATACAATCAGCCCTTTTTGAAACTTCTGAAACTCCTAGTGGTTACAATGTCAAAGAAAAATATTTTCAAACCTAGCTAACGTCTCTTCTATCTCGTGATTGCTTATGACAAATAAATTTGGACAATGAAAATGGTAACATGACAGAGTCTGAACTCTTGTGGAGGGAATAAAGCTCAGCATGAAGTTTGAAAAAACAATGGGGTTCTTTGTTTTAGGAGAGCATGAGTAGTAATAGCATCAAGTTCTTGAAGGCCTTTCTAGAACTCAAGTTACCGTACTTTGTTGAAAATTTTAATATTTATACTAAGGGCTGCTTTTTGTCCAAGGAACCATAATTATTCTGCCTTTTCTCTTATACCATAAGGAACAAAACTTACACAGAAATTTTTTCATTAAATCTAAATTCAGGCTATAATGCTACCAGGATAGAATTTGATTTTAGGCAGATCCTGATTTGAAGGCATCAAATCATGGAGAACTACTTTCTCTTGCTCAATTATAACACAAGCCATGAGCAGTTTGAAAAGGCATAGAAAGGACAAGGGCAAGGGCAGAGAGAGGGAAAGAATATGGGAGCAAGTGATAAAATCCAGCTATTAAGAGAACAAGAGTGTGGATAGTCTAAAGGGTCATAATCTCAAAGTTGTTTTCCTTGCTAAATAAATATCAGCTGCAGATCAAAACCTGGCAAATGGATGCGCCAGGGAAGCAAGAAGATGCTGGATGCTACAGCAAGAATTAACTAGACACAACAGGATTAAATTGAACTGATAAATGAAGGAACATTGTGAAACCACAGAAGCTGTTTAAAGCTGTTGCTTTAGGCACTTAAAATAAGATTGCATGATGTTTAATAGTCCCTACAGAGAGGGATAAGAACATGGACTAGGTGAATTAGTAATTTTTTTTTTTTTCCTGTGGAGTACTGCCACAGATTTTTATTGTCCTGTTTCAGTTTGACACTGTTCATCCAGCATTTCATTTTGGAAGTCTGTGAAATAACATATACTCTTTGCCCAGAGCAGTTGACAACTAACAAACAAAGAATTTCTGTCAAATGACAACCATATTAAGGCAAACCCTTTTATACAGCATCCAAAAAACTGGTTATGTGAACCACTATATTTCATCTAGAAAGATTTTTCTAAAGAAAGATTTTAAGAAATATTTCTTTCAACATATCTTCTGTATATGCAATGAAGATATCCCTAATAAAGACCAACAATTTTCACAGCAGAAAAAGGCTGTGAGACTGCAAGACGGGTAGCTAGAAGTGATATTTCTCCCTTACTGCTTGACATCCATTTCTTACACTCACAAAAACTCAAAGTTGTGGAGAAATCTGTGTCTACAAAAATGCCACCTTGAGTTCACTCCAAAGGCATACCGTATATGTTGTATTGTCCTCCTTAAACAAAAACTAACCATTGTGCTGTCATAACAACAATCTGGTATTCAGTAAGGAACTTGGCCAAAATGCTCATGATGGACCTGCTTAGCTGTCACAATAGTAGCTTGCCTTAAAAAAAATGCAAGATGAATCCTTGGCCCGTATTCCAAACACTTGATGAAAAGACTCCTGTTGACTTCACTGGGCTTTAGATTATACCCACTGCCATCAAGATGAAGAATTGCAGGCACTTAAAGCAAAGCTCTGGATGGATTGAAAAACTAGATTTATTATCCCTCTAAGGGCATGTCTGGAGGAAATTAGTATGCAATATATCGCTATACACAAGCAACCTCACATTCAAATTCATGATCTGAAATGTTGCTAAAAATGTAATTTATTAGAGGACTTTTTAACTCTCATTAACTCTGTTTAGTTCTGAAATCAACTGTTTTCTAAAGTAAACCTTAACTTTATATTTATACAAAAAACCTGAATGGGCTATTTTTCACAAATAAGCTTCCAGACAAGCGCAGAATAAGCAATAACCTGCAGCAGATAACCTGTGGAAGCAGGAACCCTCAGTAGCATGTGGTCATCAGCAAGATATTTTTTTATACCAGCTTTCTGGTGGGCATAAATTTTGGTTGATTTGCAAAATGTTGTCAGAAGAGAATTTAACTGCCAGGAAATTATTCATAGTACTGCCAAGTACAATATATGCAATGGTTTGTCAAATTAAACAGACAAATTGCAAAGAGAGAGGAGTCTGAACCCAGGACATCCCATACCATCACATTCAACGTGAGCAACTGTGGGGAACTGAATGTGAAACCATAAAATGCTGCCAATCTGCAGAACAGGGAATTATTCATGCTGCAAATAGGCCACCTTATAAAAATGAAAGTGTATTATAAATGTGACTTTATTTTTAGCATAAAGAAGAAACTGCCCATAAAAAGATGGGGGAAGTGAGAACTAGTTTCTGCCAGAACTATCACAGAAGAGGATGGATGAATGAGTCTATTTGCATGCTTCAAAACACCAAAGGGAACAGCCAGCAAAATGTTAAAAGTAGTTACTACAGTCAATTATACAAGCACATGTCAGACTGCTAAACAGACAACAGTTAACTATGTAGAGAAATCTTCAAAATCACATATTTTCCAAAATAACTACTTGCCAAGTTTGCACAATGAGTTGTTTCAGTTGTTTCTTAAGAAAATATATTTCCAGGATCGGGATTACTGTGTCCACAGAAGTGATAGCACTGACTATATCAGCCCTCTGACCCTGAAGACATAGGTTTTGACAACCTTTGGAACAGCTTTTGGGAAAGAAAGAGGTGGGAGCACTGCTGTTTGTTCTTCTGCAAAGAAAAGTCACAGGTAAAATCCTGGGGCAACTGAGGTGAAGCTAAAAGGAGGTGGTGTTTGAAGATGCTGCTACAGCTTTGCTATTTTTACCCAGCACATGGGACAGACTGGCTGTGTAAGGGAACAGGTTACCTCAAGACTCTGCTTGCTTCCAGGCCCTTGGGAGCAGGACTACAGGAATGTCTGAATCTTCTGTTTGTTGACTGAGCAACAATAAGAAACTGCATTAGGCTGAACTGCATTGTTTAGGCTTCTTTAGTTCTTTCTTTTGATGTTTTTTGATATTCTTTTTTTCCTAACCTATTGATCAGTCTCAGAACTAAAATTTGCAGTTGATTTTTCAGCTTTTCTAGCTCTTCTTTCCTCTCTGCCTCCTCTTTTTCATTTTTTTTTTTCCTGAAATTATTGCTTGATTGGTCACAAATCATTTCAGTATTTTCCAAATCACATTTCTGATGAACTGACTATTCAAAAATGTTGCTCAATTCTACCCAGTGGGATTAATTTGTTGCCAGGCTTCCCAGAAAGGATGCTGCTTCATACTCCCTTGAAGAAGCTTGGAGAAGTCAGAAAATGACACAGTTCTTCCAATGCTGAGAGGCTGATGGGTCTTTAAGACTGCAACTGTGAAGAATTTTATTCTCTATGGAACCACACACCAGGAATTGTACTTTGAAAGGTTTGTTAAACACTTATAGACTTCATATTTATGAAAAATAATAATAGATCACTGCACATCTTGTTCAGTGATGCATGAGAATAATGACAATAAGCCACATAAACTAATGATTTCTCCAGTTGTTGTGCAAAGACATAATATATAAATATGCAAAGTAAGCATTAAATTTTACATATTTTTGCAAAATAAATGACAAAAAAAATTGGGTTTTATGCTTTGATTTGTGCTCTTGTGGTCTGAATCAAAGGATATTTATTATTTCTGTGACTTATGTCTATTTGATAACATGGAAGATTCTTTCCTCCAAAATGCAGACCTGTTCTTATTTCACTGCTAATACAATCAGATGTTCCACCACACACCACTGACCTGTGTTATCTCCAGTCATGTCTCAGAACACAGACTTTTCTAATCCTGTCTATTTGTTTCTCCTGTGAATCTACCCTTTTACATTCCTTCAAATCAAATTTTCTAGGCCAAATATTTTGGTCATCGTACTGTCGGGCTTGACCTTTTGAAGTCTTCATAGCATCTCCCAGTAGATAACAAATGAAGACAAAAGAAGAAATCGATATTGAAAGCCAAGTCTTCACACCTCACACCTGTATTTCTTACTACAAGAGGCACTGCTCTTCAGATGATGTGTTCCATTACTATTAGTGTTAAGCCAAGAAATTCAGAGTTGACCAGATGGTTTTCAATCCCCATGTTTGCAAAAACTAATATTTATACAAGATATTTCAGGGGAATCTCATTGAGACAACTGTAAATTATACAGACACTCATCTGGAGAAGACATCTCCATTCTTAGCACATGTTTATAATTGAAACATGGTCCAGCTTTTCCAAATCTCTAAGTGAGTCACAAGAACAGTTCCATGCATGGTGCATGCCACATTGTCCCAGTGCTAACATTCCGCATTTGAAGTCATTTGCATCCACACAGCACTGGGACATTTTGAAATCAGCCCTCCCTTATCCAGTCAAGCCTTCAAAGCCCTCTTGCTCTGCTGTTGTGCTGTTCCCATCTTGAATTTATATCTGGCATTTTGCAGATGGCATGTGCTGGGAGGCTGACCTGAAGACAAAGCAATCCAGAGGCCGAACAGTGCATATCTCATGTCTTAACACATCTGCACTAAATATCCTTTAGAGGCAGCATGTAAAAACCCTTAGTGAGCAACTTTCTAGTGGTCAGTGAAAACAAGATTTTGGTGATGCAGTAACTTCAGACCATAGGAAGCAAGGACATATGAGGTGAAAAGGAAGAGGTGGTTAACAGAACCCAGGCTGTTACAGCAGATCTTTGCTGATACTAGCTCTACTTTTGTGAAATTTAGGATGGAGGTGTGCAGATGGCTTGACTGGTAGCCCAGCTGTCAAGGAATACATTTAGTGCAGATAGTTCAGTGTGCAAGCTGCATATTGAGCTCTGGGGGTGCAGGAGCCTCAGCCCAAGCCCAGAGAAAGAGGGCAGGCACTGCCAGCCCTTTGCAGAACAAATGGCTCAGGTACTTGTGGCACAGGTGACTGGACACAGAGACACAGCAGGAGCTGACAACTCCTAGACTTTTCATGCTTAGACTGCAACAGTATAAAAGTGTAGGGGTTCTTCTGTTAGGAGTCCTTCCTCAGAAGTACCTGGATCTGCTGTTATTGCTGCAATCATAGTTATTGCACTGTGATTAAATTGTGAGAATCTGGACATCTGAGGCTCTACTGTGAGAAACCTGAGGTCAGGCCTGTAAGGAAACCTGGTTTTACTGTGTGAATGTGGAGTGTGCAGCTGTGAAGGGGCTTCAGTCCCAGCTCAGCTGGTGCAAAAGTGACTGCTAGAGTGGCTCCTGGGTGGTTGGACAGGGAAGTTTCCCTAACACAGTGAAGAGTTCTTAATGGTAGGAATAAAATAGGAAATGTATTCCATACAGACCACCTGTAAACAATGTGCACAACTTTCCATATAAGATTTGTGATTAACATGCATTAAAGGGTGGATACAATGTTATGAAAATTTTATCATGCTATATGTGGGGATTTTAGTGTACTGAGTGGGGACATTTTTAAATTCTTCATGTTTGGAGATTAAAATAAAGCATCTGAATGCTCAGTGAATGCAGGCATTTTAATGAATTGTTTAATGAATTAGTGAAGGCAGCCATTTTAATGAATCACTCAAGACTGGAACACATGAATGCAAAGATATTTTCAATGAATTTTTAATAAATAACAATGAGGATGCCAAATTAAATTCTGTGAATGGTAGAAAAGAGAAGGATTAAACACACAACTGTGACCAGTAGAAAGTATTATTAAACAGAGATGAAAATTTGCCAGTTAAAGCCTTGAACTCAAATAAAACCAAAGAGGTTTATAAAAGCTGTTTTATAGTGCTCTGTCACATTATCCACCATGCTTTCCAGAGTCTCTTTAACCTTTCATTATCTTCCTCAGCTGTGTCTGTACCAGCTCTACCATGTTTTTGTCTTTCTCTCTTTGTTTTTATCTCTTTTCTTCATTCCCTTCTTCCATCTTTATTGTTTCCTTAGGATGCATAGAGCATTTTGCTCTCAAGGCAGTGCTACTTAAAGGAGCTGATCACAGCAGGGACACTTCAGTAGAGAGTGCTTGCTTTAGAGACTGAAACTCATTAGGTGTGTCCTCTGTCAATGAAAACACTGAATACTGGTCCAGCTGAGAAAATATGTAGTGATCTCATTTGCCAGAATGGTGTTTTCAGATCTCAGAACAGGGTGAAGGAGAATGATGTGCTCTATGGATTGTGCCAAGTGAACTGCTATGCCATGCAATCCATGCATCAAGCATTTTGGGGCACTTTTCTTTCTAAAATGAAGACACTCATCGATCAACATAATGGATGCTGCCAAAGTGCTAGAATTTTGCAGTAACCAAAGTATCTTTCTCTGCTGGAAATATTTGTGTTGTGTGACTTTGGCTGGTCTACCATATCATGCTTCAAATTGGTTAAAAGCTCAGAACACTTTTTTTCCCCCTTCTGTAACTACTGCAACAGTGAAAAGGATGCTTCCTTTAAATTTAATTCTTAATTCCCACAGTGTAACCATTTTGGCCAAAGACAATTTGGGAGTTTTATAGGTAAAGAAGGACATAGAAGAAAAATGGCAAAGTGTTGGAATCAGTAATCAAGGGGAGAGCAGGGGACATTAATATGGGGTATGGATGTAGCAATGCAAAGAGAAGAACCTGAGAGCTTTAGTACAGCTCCTGGATGTATGCCAGATAACATCCAAGGAATATGCAAAAAAAAGTGTTTGCTTCATCTCAGTTTGAGGCAATAAAGAGCACGTTAATGTCTCATATACACTAAGCACTTTCTTACCAGCACTTTCTGCATGCAGCCTGTGCTTTAAGAAACTGGAGAAAGAAAGTCAAAAAGATAAAAAGAAGCAAAGAAGCACAACCTAAAATGTCAGACACCTGATAGCACAGCACCAAGGTGTTAAGGTGTCTCTACCTACAATAGTTTTTGCAGACGAGTCTACTCCCAAGCAGGGTATCCCTCACAACTCAGGCAAGATCTGCTGGTAGATCTGTTAGATCCCCTGATGTTGTGGTGCTCCAGTCAGATCCTGGATTTTGATTACAAATCTGTCTGTCCAATGTACTGGATGTCAGCCAAAGTGGTGTGCATAGGAAGAACTAAATGCAATGCCTCAGCGAGGGAATGCCAGGCAAGTGTACAGTCCTAACAGATATCTACTTACAATAGATATCTATTTAGTGAAGTCTCCCGTAAAAAAAACATTGTTTTCCTCCACACATCTACATGAGCCAGTAATGCCCTTGCAGCCAGAAGGGCCAGCCTTGTCCTGGGGGACATTGAGCAGAACATCACAGCTGGGCAAGGGAAGGGATTGTCCCACTGTGCTCTGCACTGGGGCCGCCTCACATCGAGTGCTGGGGGCAGTTTTGGGTGCCACAATGTAAGAAGGAAATAAAGTGAATAGAAAGTGTTCAAAGGGAGGGTCATGAGAATGGTGAAGGGCCTTGAGGGGAGGCCTTATGAGGAGATGCTGAAATCACTTGATCTGTTCAGCCCAGAGGAGACTGAGGACTGACCTCATTGCAGTTACACCTTCTTCACAAAGAGAAGAGGAGAGGCAGACACTGATCTCCTCTCTCTGATGACCAGTGAGAAAACATGAGGTAATGTAATGAAGCTGTCTCAGTGGAGGTTTAGGTTGGATATTAAGCAAAGGTTCTTCCCCCAGAGGGTGGTTGGGCACTGGAAGAGCTCCCCAGGAAAGTGGTGAAGCACGAAACCAGACAGAGCTCAAGAAGCATTTGGTGAAAGTCCTCAGACACATGGTGTGATTCTTAGGGTTTTCCTGTTCTGGGCTTGAGCTTCGATGATTATTGTGTGTCCGTTCTAACTCAGGATATTCTGTGATTACACAATCTAGGGTGCCTTTATTGTGGCATGGTGTTGACCTCAAAGTTTTGTTCAGACAGCTACCAAGATAGCTGAGCACTGACATGATTGCTAGTGAGAGCTGAAGTCCACAACCTCAGGCATAAACTGAGCTGTGAGAAGTGATTCAGGTTCCTGAAGTCATGCAAAATACACTGTGGCTGTGGAAGAGCATTGAATAATATGGCTTGGTCTAGCCAGCATGAGCTGACTGTGGTAGAGGACTGCAGCAGAGGACTTAGCACTTGTTTAAACACCCTTAACAAATTCACTTCACTGTTGTGGAAAATAGCACCTTTCACTAAAAGCTACTTCTGCCATGGGTTTATTATTGTACATGAGAACAGTTGTGTCAAGAAGAATACTGTTTGAGAACATTAAGTATATTAGAAAAGTTAAGCACAAAAATAAAAAAAATCAAGTGTATAAAATCCTCCAGCTGATATGAACCGACAGCTGACTGAATGACTTCAGTCTGCCATTGTTGTTCCCATATGGCAAGTATATCTATTCTTTCCTTTTAGGAAAATCATGATGATGACTTCTCATGTTGTATTTCTATCATCGCTGCAAGGAATCAGAGAAAATCTGTACTTTGAAGAAGACGCTGCATTCATATTCTCAAATGTTACCCAAGTGTTTTTCAAATATTTTTTCTCTTATTACAGGTATGTTGTAATACTCCATTTGGAAGTCACAGGTTTTAAATTCCTTATTTACCTCTTATAATTTTTGTCCCATTGTTAGAAAAGTTATCTTATTACACACCTTGAATTCATATACTTTTTACTTAGTATTTCTTTAAACCTAAAAGCCAGAAGAACTATAAGCAAACAAGGCCCTATTTTTAAGTGCTTAATTACCACACACTTATTTGCCTGCTTTCACAGCAATTGAGAGGCTATAAAGAGATTCCTCTATAAATTTGAAGCTAAGTGTAATTACTACAATGTTTCAAAGAAATGGCACATAGACAACACATAGAGAACAGATGCAAAACAAAAATTGGGAAAAAATCCCAAAACACTGCCACTTTCTAAACACATAGAATATTCTAATACCTATTGGAATAAAAGACAAAATATTATCTGGTTTAAATGAAAACAGAATAGAGTATGATCTTTCTAACAGTGGTAAAAGGCATTGGGTTACTCAATATCTAATTTAATTTCTATGTCAATGTTCTGCCAAGCTGAAATTTTTATTTGTGCTGCAAAGTCACAGGGATTTAGACATATAATTAAAATCCCATCCAGCAGACTGAAGAGCTACTACCATGGCTTGCATTCTTGCTTCTGTTTCAGCTGTTACTTTGATTGGCCTCCATCCCATAATTTACTCTTCACATCAATGCTGCTTTGCTGTTACAACAGCCTCAAGAATTCTTCCCCCAGAGGGTGGTTGTACCTGTTAAATACCTGAAAACCAGGTAATCACATGGTTACCTGTTCTTCAAGTACAAAAGATATGCTTTGGAAGACAGCATGAGGTACTGTTGATATTTATTTGTTTTGTCAAGCTAAAGGAACCTCTGAGATTGGAAGCATCTCCCCATAAAACCAGCAGGATGTATAAAATCCTGATCTGTTCTATCTTCCTCACAGGCCATTCACTTGGTGTGTCCTTTCCAACTCAGAATATTCTGTGATTCATCTCTCCTCAGTAAAGCACTGAATTTTAATGAAACATATTTGTTCTACAAAATGAGGTTAATTGCAGGAGAAATTCAACCCTTTCTAGAGAGAGGAAGAGAGAGGTCACGAAGCCAAAGGAAAAAATATGCATGCTCCCAGAAAAGCACATATTAATCATAACATCACTAGCAAGGAATTCATGCCACTCACTGCAGAGCAACTGTTCACACTGGTAAATACCAGATTCCTTCAGAATATATACTTGCTTCCTGCAGTTTCCTTCCATGTGTCAGTGTGTCAGTGAGATCACAGGATCTGTCCAGTCGCACTATTAGCAATGCGGGTTTCTCCAGCCTCGGAGCCAAACTCCATTTCTTTCACATCACATAGAAAGTCAAATCACAGAATTTTTAGTAAGATTTAAGGTTCTAAACTGTTAGCTCCCTTTCTATTATGGGAGGGAGGTGCTAATGAAGCTGCCATTTGATGTCACAGCCCCACAGAGTTCATTGTTGGGGACAAAAGGGGCTCCACAGTTAAACTTGGTAGGCCAAATTCCACTAGAATATTCACACAAATTTGCTAAGTTAAGCAGTTCCATCTCCCCTCTTTATGTTTCCTCTTACATATCTTTCCATTATTTGTCTTACAAGTGTCATCATAGGTCTAAAGAAAGGATTTTCCAGTGAAGTTGGGGTTTTTCTTATGTGACATCATCTTTTCCTGGAAGATATTTTTTTTGTGTTTGTGCTAGATTTGATAAAACTTTAATAAAAAAATAATTAGATGGTGGTTTGGTTTTTTAATCTCCAGGAAGATGATTCTAGTCAAAATGAGAGAGGGAACTGTGTAATTTCAAAGACATGCCAACATTGAGGGTACAGACTCTGGTTGTGGAAGAATACGATTCAATCCATCCTCTGATTAGGACTAAAGATCTGATCTCAGTTCTTCTATATCATAAAAGAATGTATGACCCTTACAGAAGAATACTAACACCTAGTACAGAGCTATTCAGATAATCTTTCGGGATTTTTTTCCCCCAGCAAAAAGTAAAGAGTAAGAAGTAAAGAAATCTTAGGGCTGCTGAATCTGACTGAAGACCAGTGGTCATAAATTTTTAAGGGTGCCAAAGACCATGGCATTTATCTTCCCTAGCTCTAGAAACAAATCAAAAATGCCTACATCTTAGATAGCTGACTAGAAATCTTTTATAGTCATCTGCAAGGAACATGTATTTCGATGCTTCAGTATATCACTATAGTGATAATAATACCGTGAATTACACTGGTTGTAGAAGCTCTCTTTCACCTGGCATCCTTTTCTTTTTCTATTGCATATTATACTGTTTCCCTCTTCTTATTTCCCCTCTCTTCTTCCAGAGGTTCTTTTTTTCCTTTAAATCTATTTTCCAATTAGCTTTTTGCATTACTAGGTGGCAATTTTAAGGTATTCCTTCAATTTCTGTGAGTTCATTTTGTTGAAATCCAACTTGCAATACAATTCAATTTCCAGCTTTTTGAAGAATGCCTCTGCTGCTTCTGGCTCTTCACATTTCCTTGTGATTTTTCCTGCTCTAATAATTAATATGAGAGGCAACAGAGTGCTGAGGTTACTCATGGGGCTTTTTTCTCCTCCTGTGGAAAGAAGGATGTCATATAAGGCAGTTTTCCTGTCCTTTCCCTCCTTTGGTTACAGATATAAAATTTCTTGCACTTCATTCTCTCTGCATCATCAGTTGTTCATTGATTTGACTACTCTACTGTTTTTTTAGGAAATAAAGTGTTTTGCTGAGATATTCAAAACCTTGTAGCTAGGGATCTGGAATTACTGTGGATTTTGGCATTGAGTATCCATGGGCTTTCCCAGTTTATTTCTTTCAATAATCAACTAAATTTAGTATGGTTTTTAACTTTTCTATAGAAAAAAACTATAAACAGAGATTACAATTTATCTTCCTTTCTTCTCCTGATAGAAATGCAAAGGTTAATTCTCAAAGTTGTACAGATTAATTTTATTTTTTATGTTGTTGTTTCTATGAGGTGTTTTATTTCATTATTGTTTTATCTTCTCCAGATGAAATTTTAAATTTTGTTAACATTACTCCTGAGTTAAGGCCAGTCAGAATGGTCTTTTTATGAATCATAGAAATATACAGTGAGATTAGAAATCACTCATAAATCTTTAAGAAAGTTAGCCTTGGCTTCTCCTTCTTTCACCCAAGTGTCTGCGATAAACATTTCACCAAGATTTTTCTCCATATCTAAGTGGCCTGTGACTTCTGAAACAGGGATAGAAGATTTGTTTTTACAGCCTTTGTTGGGTTGTATTTCCAAGAGTTTCACCAATCACAAAAAAGTGTTGGGCAACAGAATATCTGCAATGATTTCCACCGGGATTTTTATAGATGAGTAAGTATTGTCATTTGTAAGATTTCACTCTCACAAGTGATCCTTTTATTTGATATCTCCCCAAGTTTTGTATGGAGATAGTATAAACAATCTTTCTTTAATCATATTCTCTGAGCTGTTTATGCTTTCTTAGGCTTTCAGTATGTGTACCAACAATGCATGTGCTGTGTCTCTTTTTTAGGCTGTAAACCTCCTTCCTTGCATCCTGCAGAAGTTTCTCCATTTTTTTTGTCCACACATTTGTCCATATCCTTGTTACTTTTCCCTCTGCTTGTCTTACTCTTTTGATGTGGAAAAACAGAACTGCACATAATATTCAAGCACAAAGAGATTTAATACTCTCTAGCCTTTTCATGTGCTTCTGGCTGTCTATTTTTTCCCCTAAAAATCATACAATCATAGAACTATTTATGTTAGAAAAAACCCTTAAAATTATCAAGTCAAACTGCTAACCTAGCCCTGCCAAAGTCAGCACTAAACCATGTCCCTAAGAACCACAAACCCCGAAAAGAAATGGAAGTGATTTGTACATTAAGCTGGGAGTTTTGCAATGATTTTCAAGGAATTAGGTTAATATGCAAAGCATGGCAGAAGAATCACAATCAACCAGACAGCCTTTCAGGAGGATGGGATGCTATTCCAGAGAATATGGCCAAAGGAGGAATGGTCTGAATAAGTTTAGTAAATGGAGATTTTGTTTCAATCTGAGCACAAGATCCAAAATGACGCAAGAAAGAAATAGCCCATCAAAGGCTGTTGCTCCTATGCACAGTATAAAGGGTCTCTTGGGAAATATTCATCTGAAACATTTACACATATCTGTGCTTTATATAAACACAACTATTACTTTAGAAGTGCAAGCAGCACTTCTGAAGGCAGATTTGTCCTGCATTTTTTCCCCTTAAGGCCAGCAAAACATCTACCAGGGTTCTTAAGCTTTTTTGGGCCTGTCACTTGCAGCTCTGTCCACATTGTTGCAGACCAGGAAGGGTACACATCCCCTACAGACACACACACACACACTGCCTTAAGCCTCTCGAGAACGGGTGAGGACGAGAGGGGCCGGTAGGGACCATGGCTCAGCAGAGGCACCATGCAACACTAACATTACACACATGTGCTGAAAGAGCAAGTGCCAGCTGCAGCCTCCAGCAGTCCTGCATTTCCAGGCAAAGTCAGTCTGAGTTCGGCCATGCAGCACAATAGTCACCACTGTGTCCTGTGGATAGAGGGGTCATGATGTGTGCTTACCAGTGCTACTATCAATTTTCTGTCTCTTGCCCTCTCTTCCTTCTTTGAACACTCAGCAAAAATTAAAGCTTTCGAAATGTAAGTCTAAATCATATTAGGTCTCCAGACTTAAATCCTCCACATGCAAAAAATTATTTCAGTACCACCAATATTATTTTTCAAGGCAAAATTACATACACGTTGTGTTTGCCGTTGCACTGTGATAAATATATAGACATTTCTGTTGTGACATGAAGGTCAGCCACATACAGGGTATATATTCTGATTGAGTTGAAATAATTTTCAGGAGTTAACCATTTTCTTTTTCTATTGCCTGAGATTTTAAACTCACAGGACCCAATCTGGTTTATCGTGAGACTGCCTGACATCTCTGTTCTAGAATGGTATTAGCCATCCTGGACTAAAATGAGCATCAGGCCCCAAATTAAAGTATGCCTGTGAGCATATGAGTGAATTCCCAGGTATTTTATTGAAGCAGAGCCATTTTCCTAATTTTGTTAATGCTTTTGATGCTATGACAGGCTATAACTGTTCACTGGAAGCTTTAACTGAATCCAAATTAAAACATGTAGTAGATGCTGTAGTAACAGCCACATGGTTGCTTACCCAATTTGTGACTACTGGACAGAGTATACTAAAACTCCTTTGACTTTAAAGAAGAAATTCCATATATGTTAGAAATGGAAATAAATGTAGCCTTTTGGAATAATAACAGACAAAGATGGATGAGCTGTTAATCCCATACAAGGGAAGACAGCATGGTTGGTTTGGGTCTTTTGAATATAATATAACTGGGAACTTTCCATGTACACCTGCATGTGTGTGATTCATATATAAACTTTTATATGCTCCTAAATTATTGTAACAAAAAAATGAACATATGGACAATAAAATACATGTTGTAGTTCAGAAACAATTTTGGAGGGCATATAATCCTGGAACAAGAATATGAGGCAGCCCTGGGAAAATCTCTGGCCTCAAGGTCAATGCAGCCAAAAGCAGTGAAAGGAGTTGGGTCTGTATCATCAGTCCCATCTGGCATGAGAGTGATGCAGCTGTTTTTTGAGATGGAGGCCACAATACTCTCCACAATGAGGCTGGGAGGGGAAGAGGGTGTTAAATCATCAAGGGACAGCCTCAGTTCTGGTGCCCTGGGCATATGCTTTTATTAGAGCAAAACCTTATCATTTGAAGGCAACAGTGATGCTGCCCAGAGGTGAACCCTGCACAGCTTCTGCTGTACCTTTCATGGGCTGTGGCTTGAGGGAAAGATGCTGTCTTCACCAGCATCCGTGCTAAGGGCTTTTATTCTTGTTGGATTAAAAGCATTTAGTCTTCACTTTACACCACTGCCATTCTTTCATCCACCACAGAGGAATGGGAGGAGAAATTAGTCTTTCAGCAGCATGGAAAAAGGAGTACAATGGGACTTAGCAATGGACATGTACATTGGACCTGGAGAACAAGTTCTAAAGTGGTATTATTTGTCTTTCTGGCAGGATTTGATAGAAGATACTGAATTTTTTGAGGTTTTTAACACTGTAATTTAAAGCCAAATCCTAATGTCCTCAAAGTTGTGCTGCTTTTTCAGCTACATCAGATTTATGCTGGCATAAAACTCTCTTGGTTTCAGGGAAGCTAATCTCAGTTTATTTAATGTGCTGTAAATCAAAGACTATACAGAAAAAAAAACAAAACAGCTCAAAGACAGGTTAATGGGAACGTGACCCAAGCAGGGGCCAAGAACAGTGACCATTAGTGTGCAATGAAAAAAAGGGACATTCATATTCAAAAACACTTGCCAAAAGCCTACACCTTTTACACTTGTTTTTTAATCTCACCAGAATGCCTTGATTTATGTTCTGTCCATTTCCACACTGTTTCTAATATTTCCAAGTCTCTCTGTATATGAAATTACTAGATAATCTCTCTCCTTTTTCTTCACCCCTCATCCTGCTTGTCCTAGAGATAGATATCCTACATGAGATCACAGTTACAATATCCTTCCATGTGATCCAATCCTGAAAAGTAATTTGCAAGGCCGTTTCTGTGGTTATTCTTCTTTGGAGGATGTTACAGGAGCAATGTGTTGATGTTGGAGAAAAAGTGACACATCCAAGCAGACAAGGGTGATTTTTAATGCAACATGGAAAGAATTACAGATGGAAGATCATAGCCATAAAGTTTTAAAGATGGAGCTGCAGCTGAGTAACCTGACTGAATGAATCACTGAAAAGTTTTTATGCCTGTTTAAATTTTGATAAAGAGGAATAGTTTCAAAGAACTTGACAGTGGAGATTTTGAACTCACAAAATAAAAGCCCAAGAAATCAATTTTCTTGGAATGAAGTGTGATTTTGCTGAAATGTCACATTTTCCTCTCATAAGAGAAGGACAATTTTCGCAAATTAAAGAAATTTCAAAACCATATTCTTAGCTACAATTTAAAGGCAAGAAATAAAATATCATTTTAGTAAGAAAAAAGAATTTTTTTTTCTACAATCTAGTGAAAAATTGTTGTATCATTAATATTTTGTTAGTGGAGAAGTGAGTTGTGGTTATGGCTCAACAAACCTCAGCACAAATTATGCCAAAAATATCACATGGAGGAAAATCCTTCATTCCCCCTATACTCCCACCTTCTATTGAGAGCTGTAATTACAACGTTCTTATTGAGCAATATTATAGAGACACCTACTTGCCTTGCTGTGCTTGAGTTTCTCAATGCTTCCATTATAAACCTCTCCTTTTAGGGGTTCACATGACTGTAAAATTTTGCACTGGATTGAAACTTGGCACAAGATCATAGTAAAAAAGCATGTTTTTTCCCATAATTAGTTTTTCTTCGAATTTGAACATTGGAAAAAAATCAGAAACTACAAAAATTAAAATAAAAGCTATTTCAAAACATAAGCTTTCATATGTTTTTATTTGCTTTTATCCCCATAGATGTAAAAATAAATAAATAAATAAATAAAAACTAACAAATAGGCTAACATTCCAGCTGTAGTTCAGCACTTACAGAGCAAATACATTCAACATTAAAGCTGAAATCACAGTGGTCTCTTAGCAGTGGGTGATCTGTCCTTCCATATGGACTGACTACAAAGGTGTGAGTTAAGTATGGAGTTACAGTCTTAATTCTGAACTTCCTTACCTTGGTGAGTTTGAGACATAAGCTTAATGTGCTTTGAATGTAGTGGCTTATATACTTTTACTTTAAATGTAGTTTTTGGACATCATGCACAGAGCTTTTGAAAGTCTTTCCCCAAAGGTAGGAAAATGAAAGTATGTTGTCATTTCCCACTGCTCTCTCAAAGGAGGGGTTTTGTTTGCTGTTCAGGATTACTGTTCTGATTTTTCTTCCCCTCACTCCCATATTAAATGTGCATACAAGATGGGGTTTTATTCCCTTCTAGTGAAGACATGAGGTATTGGTATCACCTTCAGTAATCCAAGGAGAGATTAAAAAATTGTATGATATTGTATAAGGTTTTTTTCTTGCATGAAAATTTTAAATACTTGATGAATGGTAGTTTAGAAGCTGTGGGCAAGGAAAGGCAAGGGGAGGCGAGGTGAGGCAAGGAGGAAGTCAGGCAAGCAGGCAGGAAGGAAGGCAGGAAAGAAGGAAGGCAGGAAGGAAGGAAGGCAGGTGGGCAGGCAAGCGAGTGGGAGGGATGGAAGGAGGAAGAGAAGAAGGAAGGAAGAGAGGAAGGAAGGGAGGAAGGAAGGAAGGAAAAGAGAGAAAGAGAGAGAGAAAGAGAGAGAGAAAGAGAGAGAGAAAGAGAGAGAGAAAGAGAGAGAGAAAGAGAGAGAGAAAGAGAGAGAGAAAGAGAGAGAGAAAGAGAGAGAGAAAGAGAGAGAGAAAGAGAGAGAGAAAGAGAGAGAGAAAGAGAGAGAGAAAGAGAGAGAGAAAGAGAGAGAGAAAGAAAGAAAGAAAGAGCAAGAAGGAAATGGTGATAGGAAATTAAGCTGCAGTGAGAGAGGGAGGCAGGATGGGGAAGGCTGGTGGAGAGAGGAAGAGAATGCAAGATTTTAAGAAAGAAAGAAAAAGAAAGAGCAATATGTAAAAGAAAAGAAAGAAAAGAAAGGAAAATATTTTTCCTCCTGTTTGTATTCATAGAATGATTTTATAAGTGCCTTCAAATTAAACCACATTTTGCTGAATCAATAGCTTTTGTGTGTATGGTAAAACCATCATTAAAGGCTGTGCTTTAACTATGAGTATCATGTAGCTTGCTGAAAAATGTTTTTGTGATCTTAATTAAACCCTCCTAACATTTTTGAAAGGCATATCAATCAGTTTTTATGTTATCTGCAAAAGCTTCACTGTAGTATTTTCTGTTTCATTGTTGATTGGTTTCTTAGAGTAAATTTAAAACTTTCCTAAAGTATACACATTAATATGGAATGTTTATGGTCACAGGTAGTCCAAAAGAAAAACATCTACCTTCTTCACATAAGAACAATCATAAGGACAATTAACTTAGAGTCTAATCTAAATTATGTTAAATTCAATCAGGAAACTGATTTAAATTCTACAAGGACAATAGCAGAAGAAGTAGCCTTCAGCTACCAATGGTAAAAGTATATGCTAAAATCTTAGCAACCAAATAGAAGAAATAATATCAGTTTCTAGCATCTTTGAAGCTCTCTGTCCTTAACCCTTTCTTACCCACCATACAGATCTTTGTATAATCAAGGCATGAGTGATTTTCATTATTTATCTTTGGGTTACAATCATATTAGCTTGTAGTGAGTCTTTTTGAGGGAGCTAGCACCTCCTCCTCCTCTTTCTATATCTCTTCCATCATGAAAATTTCTACCACAGATAATTCTTTCATACTTTTTTTAACTGCTTTTTTAAAATTCTTTTTCTAAGCTAAAATGTTCCCCCTCCTTTCAAATCCAGAGGGTAATTATTGGAACATTTGAGCTAAATCCCTTTAACCACTTTTACATCATTGACAAAGTCTGCTGAAGCCAATGGAAAGATGCCCACTGACTTCAATAATTTTTGGATCACACACTTGTTGTTTCAACTCAGTTATTTTTCACTGTCATGGGCTATAAATTATCCAGGAGGATATTTTGCTAGCACAAAATTTGTAATCACCACAGGCAGGAGCTTTCCCCTATAGCTGCACTTCTGGACCTACCCTACTTTTGTTCTCTTTAACATCAATGGCATTTATACATCTATTTATGTCTTATACATTTTATACATTTAAGAACCAAGACAGGGACTCTAAGGATACATGTTTCTTTCCGACAGTCCTCACTTTTGCTGTGCTCTCTGTAACAAAGCACATTCTCTTGCAATTCGTGATTCATATATAATATGACTATAAAAATTTTGTTCAACAGACAAGTCATGCAGAATATCCTCATATTAATGGCAATCCCAATGATGCAGTAGTTGCAGAAAGGGGAGAAGTTAGGGCTACAAAGGGAAGAGAACTTGTGTGTGACTCTACAGCCAGGAGCTCAATAAAGACCTTGGAGGAAAAGTATGTGCTGGTTGCTACTAAAATAAACAGATGTAAAAAAAGGATATGAGGAAATTCAGAGAACTAGCCTGAGATAACATGCACCACCAGTGGTAAAAGCTGGCAAAATCCTTCCAGCAATTTCATTCACTGGGAAAAAAAAAAAAAAGGTGTGTTGGTCCAGTAAATGGATTTGAATTGGATTCTTTGAATAGTTCTTTAAAACTGTGCATTAAAAGTACCTATATATTTAGAAGACTAGGTAAAATCAGAGAGAAGGAGAAGAAAGAAGAAGGGGGTTTATTTTCTGATCCACACTTTATCTTAGCAGAATAAATACAAACTTGTATCACCAGACAGTAGATTTCTCTTTCATATATTGCCCTTCTTAGGACAATTCAATGGATTTGGCAGTATACTGCTATGAGACTCATAGTATGGTCCAAGGGTTCACACATCCCAAGGAGAGCTCATAATCCAGAAAAATATTTTATGATTTAAAGCTAAATGGAAGTCTATCACTATAGAACACTTTCTAACACTATCAGGGTTTTGTTTTTTTTTTTTATCTGCAAAGTCCATCAGACAAAAGGCTGATTCCCTGGCTTTGGAATGGGTGAAGTACTTTGGACCACATGTCACCTTGCATCTGTTTTCTAACTATGCCCACAAGACAATTTAAACTTTTTCAAACAGAGCTGAAAATATAAAGTAACATCTTTCCTTTTTCACATGTCAAAAAAAAATAATAATAAAAAAGAAACTCTCACTTGAACTTTACACATTTTAAAAAACTATTTCTTGTCAGTCTAATTACTATTTATGCCTGTTCTAAAGTGAGAGGTTATGGTAAGAGCTTTCCCACAGACATGAAGGCTCCACAGATCAACTGTGCAAATACTAGAGGTGCCTGTTAAAAATGCGATGCTACATTTAAAAAAAAAGTTATATTTTCTGAAAAGTTATGCTCACAGAGTCATATAGAACAGTGTAGGTCAGCTTCTCGAGCCTCACTGCTCACAGCAGGATGATTTGTTGGGACCTATCTCTGACTTTTACCTTGCAACACAGAAGTTTCCTTAAGCCCAGTCATGTCCAGAACTGCACTGGATTAACTGGGAGAAAAGCTGCAATTAAAACCAGATTTATTTAGATCACAAAGAAGAAGCACTGAATGGACAAGGTAAATGTAAAACTGCAGGATCTTCCTTCAGTAATTTGTGCATTTATTTTGTTCAAACTTTGCTAGATAACATACATAACTGTTGTGGAAGAAGGCTGTTCATTTCACATATTGACTGACTTATGTTTTCTTATGTAAGTATAAATGTAGGTTTGCTGCTAAATATTTGTATCTCCTGAGCCAACCCATATCTAATTTGCTGAGAAATTTCTTGATTCACCTGCTGAAAAGAAGAAAAAAAACCAAAAAATGTATAGGAAGCATTTTGTTTTCTTTTTGTGTTTCTTCTCAAACCAGAGAGAAAGTATGAGATAAATTCTTTTAGAAACTCTGTTTCACAATCAGATTACATTTCAAGAGTTGAGACTCCAATAGGAAAATATTTGCAACAAATAGACAAGATAAAGCAGTGAAAAGACCCTGAAAGCAAGGGAATAAAAAGTGATACTATATGTTTTCTTAGCAGGTGTTAGACAGAGATAAGAGTAGAAGGAATAAAATTGAAATTAAATAATTCCTGTATCTGTGATTGCAAATGGTCAAGAAATTAGGCAATTTATAAATCATTTCCAGTCTGTCATATATGAAATACCACATGGAGGTAATTTCAGCTGCAGGAAGACCAAAATATTAGCCTCACGGTTGTGGAGGCATGGCTTGATCTCAGACATTAGAGCATTTCTGTCAGATGTTGAACCTGCCTGAGATCTCTGAAGGGCAGAAGAGTGAAGCTGTCCCTTCACCTGGTCTGTCTGCACTGCAACCAGAGTAACCTCACTGGAGCTGCACTGATTTGGAGCAGCCGAGAATCTGGCCTTGTGTGGGAAAGATTCATCCTACTTTTATGAAAACATCAGTAAAGACTAAGACAGAAGAATGACAGGAAGAGAAGGAAGTCCCCTTCCTATATGAGGAAGGAAAACTATAGTCCCTACACTGCATCTTTACAAAAAAAAAAGAAAAAAAAAAAAAAAATATGCTTTTTTGCACAGCTCAAGAGCTTAAGTGTTTATCTCTGTCCATCACCCCAGGGATAACTACAAGGACTCACTGTGCTTCTGCCTGCTAGAATGCCCTACAATAGTTAAAAAATAGAGAAACATCTGAGCTTGAACCTGCACTTAATTAGCTGGTCTGGAAGTAAGGGTGTGAAAAAGAGAGCTGCTCCTGAACAGGCAGGGTAAAGTGCTTGAAGCCTGGGTAGGTATTCAATTCTTGCTCTAATTTTTGAAACGTTTTCCCCTATGGCTGATTAAAATTAAATAGCTCATTTAGAAAATTCAAACATTCATCTGTTTCCTTATTATTTAGCAGCAAATACAGCTCTGTACTAGGGAGGTCCTACTAGTTTTGTTCCTTCAGGTCAGCTTTAGTTGACACTGGTTATGTTGAACAATCATTTATCTAAGAAAATATTTAGTCTACTTGCTGTCTCTCTAATAATGCAGTTATCTCTTATTTTATGTCTTGTGGAAATTATGCAGCTGGAAGATGAATATAGCTTATTTAGAACTATAAACACATAGGTTACTGCTAAAATTAATGTAATTTAAAATACCATGTCTCACCCTCACCTAACCCAAAACCTACTTCAAATAGTACCCTTTTCATGGACTCTGATAAAAACTGGGGAACTCGCTCAAATTTAATATTATTTCAACATTTAGGAACAATTGCCTTGTAGGAGACTCCTAGACAATCGAGCTCTTTGTAGCTTTCCTGAAAAATAGAAGCAAAAAATTCTTTTCCAGCTAAAGTACTGATGCATTTGCTATTCACTGAAAGCCCAGGTTTACTGCTTATGAGGCTTCTGGCCTTAATGAAATGCTAATGTAATTAATGTGATATTCACAGATTTCTTTTTTTCTTTCCTCAACTGAGGCTGTAGATTAGGTAAAAATTAGTAAATTAAACTCTTTATTAAATAACTTATTTTCACATCTTCAAATAGCCAAATAGAGTATTCTCTCTCAGAAATAATTTAAACACTTTTCACAAAGCTCTTACAAGGGAACATTTGTTTCATCACATACAACCTTGCTGTAGCTGTAGCTTTAAGCATACATGACTCAAACAAAAAGAGAGTCTAAGTAATTTATGTCTCTTTCCCTACTTAGTGTGTGCTAATTACATTGCCACCCACTTTTTTTGGTAAATGATTTACAGTCCTAGTGCATATTATCACCTGCAGTATCTGAGTCACAGAGAATGTTTTTGAACCCTAAACCTTTGCAGGCATGGAAAGGAACTGAGCACCTTCTGATCCTCATGAGGTCTCAGCAGACTCATAGTTTTGCACATATTCATGCTCTAATTACATCTCACAGCAGGTGTTTTCTAAATCATTCTTCTCAGGTGAGGCAAACTATTTATACAGGAAAATATTAACCTGAAGGCATGTTCATATTTTCAGAGAACAGGCAGTCCCTCCCACATGTCCCTCAGTAGCGTTAGCAAAACACAGACTTTATTAAACTTATCCTTTATTAAAAAAATGAAGAAACAGACTCATGATCCTGATGTTAAATCCTCTTGGACCAACCTAACTGCAAATGGAAGATCTGGGATTGTATTTTATATTTTATCTTACAGGTCTACTGTGCCATAATATTAACAGAAGCAGGGACTTGTG